>PVIC010036247.1:0-18688 GCA_004025085.1 Thryonomys swinderianus
ATAAGTTCTACTTTTATAGGACAAGAGATGCTATCTAATGAAGTACAATGTTATATTCTAAATGATAAACATTATTTAAATTTAAAATTCCAAATATTAAGAAAATGTAATCTAACATAAAGCATTTTCTAATATTTTATTATTTCATTATACATTCATTTTATAGATGAAGTACCCTACAGAAATTTGAAAAATGATTTTTTTTTTTGAGACAGGGTCTCACTTTGTAGTTCAGGCTGGCCCTGAGCTCACTATGTAGCCCAGGCAAGCCTTGAACTCAGCAATCCTCCTGCCTCTGCCTCCCGAGTGCTGGGATTACAGGTGTGGGCCACCATGCCCGGCGAAAAATGATTTTTTATAAAAAAGAAAACAATAGCTCCGAATTTATGGGTCTTAAATATTTATATATTCAAATGGTAGGGTATCCTAAATGCATAAAATGTAAAATATGTTCTTGCAGAGTCTGTGATTTTTTACGTTCCTGAACTCTCAAACTCAGAATAGCTGGAAATTCAAGTTATTTCCAGAGGGTTTTTGATTTAGAGATTTCTTACATTGACAATGACCAACTAGTTAACATATAGTACTGTGAAGGACCGTAGTTTCAAAACTAACTGATTTTCTTGTCCATGATATATGCTAACACACTGCATAGGGCATATATGCACATAGATATATGTGCAGTGATAATTTACCCCAGTTTATTCTATTTTCAAGAGAAAGTATTTAAATTTTGCTCATCTTTTTAAATGGAAATAAAATATAAAACAAATCAATGGAAATTTATAAATAAGTCGACACAAGAAGCCAAACAAGGATTGTAACAACAACAACAACAAAAGAAATTGCAAGATCTTTAAGGATGATGGAAAAGTAAACAGATAAATGAAATGCCAGTGGGCAGCTCTAAAGTGCAATGGAAACCAAACTTCTGACACAATAGAATTTAAATTACAGAATCATAGTTAGGAAGAAAATAGGTGCTTGAAGAAAACTGGCTAGATTTAGGATCGCCAGTGTGGTAACCAAGGCAACGTAGGTGTAGGATTAATAGTTGTCTGCATCATACTGATAGATAAGAGATCCATTGCCAAGTCCACTTGAGGTCCAAGGTAGGTGTGCCCATTCAGGGAGTGGATTGGCCTCTTAGTGGGAGCTTGTGGTTAGGAACTAGGTTGGGATGGAGGTGGGATTCCGGCCTTCTCTTTGCTTTTACTCAAATAAGCAAACATAAATTTGTAGAATATGGATTAAAGAAAATTCTATTTCTGGAGAGCAGATATAAGGGTATCAAAGTAATGTTTCATGGCTGAAACACTGTGCTTTATGATTTTCCAAGCATTTCAAAACTCAAGAAATGAATACATTGCAATGAAAGAATATTTACCAAGCCCCTTTGGGCAACTGTAAACTGGATATCACTGACCAGTATTTATGAAGAATCCTCTTAGATTTCTGGATGATGTATGAGAAAGTGGACCAGATAAAGCAAAAACTTGAATAAAACGTACCTATTCACTAACAAAGAGTTGTCATTTTGATAAGATGAACAGATCGTTTGTCCGTTGTTATAAATGTCTCTTCTCAGAAAGTGTTGTCATATAATTTGACACGGAGTTAAGATGACAAACATTTGCATGAACCATAAATCCTTTTGTTAAATAAAAGCCACTGCTGGTATCTTTTTCATATACGTTGTCATCTTAGTCCAGTTGACGTTTATTACTCATTTGGAGACTAAGGCTCAGGACTGCAGTGCTTTCCAGTTAGATCTTAGTGGGCTGGCTCTTGAGTACTCATCACCACCAAGATGTCTGAAAAGCTTTCCCTTACATACAGTGGGCCAGATCGCCAGCTGTCTTGTGTTGAGCAAAGATTACTGCCGTTGGAAGGATTTAGACCTTAGATCTTCATTCTTTCCGGTGTCATAATTTTCTGAGTGCTGAGACATTGCAGATCTTGTCTTTCTGTTTATTCGCTCATACTTTCTGGCAACAAAGAGGCCTTGACAAAGCGGTAATCAGAGACCGTCTACACAGAGCTGAGTCCTCCATTGCTCAGTGGCAAGTAGGGGTTTAATATTTCAGATGGTCCGTTCCACTTGCTCTGAGTTTACCAACAAGAGAGGAAAGCCTTGGATGCAAAGTAAGCTTTAGATACTTTAGGTAACAGGAGTCAGTGTAACTGCATGCACATGCTCCATAGCAAACTATCCTACATTCTTTGACTTTTTATTGAACAGGAAATGATAATGCTGACTTTTGAGCAGTAGAGAAGGTCGTCTTTGTTATATGCTATTTATATTTACTCCATCTTCATGGAGAATGGCATTTCCAGTATTCGTAGAGAAATTTTCTAATAGTTTCCAATAAATATTGGATTTGCATACTTCTGTCAGTCATCATTAGCAAAAAAGTGTCCTGATGCGACTAGCTATTTAAAGGGAAATTTAGTGGTGGTCTTGATGTAGAAAAGCTATGATAGGATTAAAATTGATGTTTCAGGCCATTCCTCTTTTAAAGGGAAACAGGCTCTGTTTTCAGCTTGATTGATTGGACCGATGATCTTGATGTGGGCTGCATTTTCCTGTGTCTCTTACTGGTCACCTCCCGTGGACGCTATAGTCCCCAGGTTAAATGTCTAGGCTTTGTGCAGTTTTCCTTAAACCCTTCCCAATCTGTGTGCTCAAAGAAGCTGTCCTTCCCTTTTAGAGTCATTTGTCCATGGTGACTCCTCTACCACGTTGTGTGCCACTGAGTCTTTCTCATTTGTGCATCTTGCCAAGTCTGTGGCACACAGAGTAGGTTCTACAAGAATTAAATAAATGAATTTTTGAGTGGTTAAAACTTACAGAAGACTAAGAAATACTAAATAAAGGGTGACTCTTTGACATCCACTAATGTAAAGGACTTTAAAATTCTGCAGAGTTATGGAGGGTGAAAGGGACGGCATTCTCTCAAAGATCCTGAGGAGCCCCAAATATGTAGATATGTAGATTTGTACTCCAGCCCATATTTTTTAAGTGTAAATCCTATATATGTTTCCGTGAACTGAAATGCCAAGATCTGTGTTCACAAGTTACTTATGGAAGCCTACGTAGGGCAGACTACTGGGTCTGTGTTGGGATTGGTGTGGGAGTTAAGAGTGCAGTTTGTGGAAAGGCTTGATCTCAGAGCTTGGCAATGAAAGCATTTTTCCTTTTCCTTGTTAGTTGCAGTAGAAGATTGTTTACAGCCTTCAGGGTAGTACTTTTGTGTGGCCAGAAATAACATGAATAGTTGAAACACCTCGTACTCCTAAGAGTCTTTCCGGAAGTTGCTCTATGAAAGGGACTGGAGAAGCCCTTGTGGTGAGAATGTAGCTCCTTTGCAGTGTCCTGTGACATGCTGGGATTCACTGCCCCATGAGT
The DNA here is from genome assembly GCA_004025085.1 of Thryonomys swinderianus. Lineage (NCBI taxonomy): Eukaryota > Metazoa > Chordata > Mammalia > Rodentia > Thryonomyidae > Thryonomys > Thryonomys swinderianus. Next base: position 3,410 of record PVIC010036247.1, read on the forward strand.
CTTGGGGCTCCTGTCCTGACTGATGGGGGTGTTTGGGGTGGTGGAACACACACCGCACATAAACTAAGGGGTTTGTAAAATTGTGTGCTTCTTTCTTTTGAATAAAATATTTTAAAGAGGAAAGAAGACATGCCAAGAAAATGAGCACAGAGTCCTTTATATCATTTTAGAATTTTATGCTCAAGAGAATATAATTCCTGTTAGAATTTTTAAAAAATAAACTGGAAAATTATTGCTCATAGACATTGTTTAGAGAACATGTTAGAGCTTAAAAGTTTCAATGCATCAATGAGATCGGTTTTGGGCTTATTTCTTAATAAGTGTGTGTAAATGTCCCCCCAGAGCCACATGCAGCCATCGGTGGTTTTTTTCAGAGGTGGCCAGATCTCTAGTGTGTGATGCTGGCATTAGGGTGCGGTTACTAAACCAGTCCGGATAAGATACAAGGAGCAGAAAGACACTGCTAAGTTTCCCTTACTGCTTTGCCACCTGGTAGGTGCCGTGAGCTGTGTCTGCTCTGTGACATCCCTCTGCCTAGGAGCCAGCCGGCTGTAGACCGGAACCTCTACAAACTCTAACCCTCCCCGTTAGCTTGGGGTGTTGCGTGTTGTGTCTCAGCAACGAGATAGAAGTAACTGACACAAAGTGGAAATGGATTTAGTCCCACTTCTCCTGTAGTTTTCTCCTTTTTGATAGGTCTCAAGAAATAGATCAGCAGTTTAAATTTGCACTGTGCCATATAAGAATCTTGAAGTCATTTTACCATTTTTCCTCCCAGCTGTTGAAAGAAGTAAGCACATAAAATGATTCAATCCTGAAAACATAGGCTTATTCATTTTAATTAATCAGTTTTATCATTAGTCAATATAATATCACACGCATTCCTTTCATCTGAATTTACTGTTTACTTGAAGTAAGATTTGATCAGACAACTTGCGTGATATAGGTGATTAAATCTATATATGCTTTCAATGAAAAATTACATTCATTGATTAGAAGATATACCCATGTTTTTCTGTTTCTGTGATTATTACCAGTTTTAACGATAAGGAACAAAGGTAACTTGGTTGAGGTACCTCTTTTTTGTCTTTATGCCCAATAGGATGCTTACAAATGTCATGGATACTAACATTTATATAAAATAAAAATCTCTTGAGATTGTAGATGAAAGCAACATCTGAAGCACACAATATTCCTGCTGCAGAGCTAGTACCAAGCTAATCAGTTATGCTGTTGCGACTCTCAACTCCGTGAGCTCATACTTCTCCAAGAACTATTGGGCCTTCTAGTAAGCAGCAGTCATGCACAGAACTTTGTCTAAACCAATGGCAGTGCTAAAGCTCAAATCAATAGCATATTCTCCTTCACCACTGAGAAAACAAACAGCCAAATTCAAAGCATATTTTTCCAGTGCGAGTGCAGAATTGATTTTAGTTCTTCACTAACATCAGGGTTTTTAATCAAAAGGAAGACACCAGTTTTGTGTTTCTTGTACTCAAGAGGAAAAATAACCGTTAGCTGTTACCGAGAGGCAAAATGGGAAGAAGGTCTTGCATATGATTTATGGATTTTTCTGGAACCAGCTTTCCCCCTATTAGGACACATGCCATGCTCACACAAAGGCTTCACTGTTAGTGCTTTTGCAATTCATCTTTGCAGAATTTTCTACACCCTTTCTTTTTTTCTTAAATACCTTGTTAATTTGTAGTTTCAGCCCGAGTTTGAGGTTCCACCTTAACCACAGTTCTTTCTTCATTGACAGTAGGATGAAAAGTGGATTTTGAGGGCTACTTCTAAGGTTCTAAGAGAACAGAGGAAGGAAAAGAAGAGGAAAACCTCTGACTGAATTTTTCTAGTCTCAGGTACTGGGAACTGGAAAGAGGTTTTCTCTTTGCCCATATTTCCCTTCATCTCTCTCCTATAAATGCCTCCCTAATTCTTAAAAATAATCCTAACTTAGATGGAAGTTACAAGCATTTGGAGGGTGAGGAAATGCTGTAGATGGTTGTAACTGGCATTTGGGGCAGAGGTGATGAAAGCCTGTGAGTTGTATCCACTCACCTCCTTTAGATTTCTGTGAGAGACTTAGTGTGGTAGTCAGAGACGTGTTTTCATGGATACACATGAAGGTGAAATGATGATCAGGTGGAATGAAATATTCTCAGAGGCTGAAAGCTTCTGTGAAGATTTTGTGAACATTGAAACATTCCTTTTTGGAGGTCTTAAAGAAACAATATAAGTGGTTTTAAGTTTAAGTAGTGACTGGCATTATAGGTGGATAAGATCTACATCCTTTTCAAAGTAATTCCATTTTAATTTATAATTAAAATAGAAGTGAGGAAATGTGATAAAGTTATATTCGTGGACATGGACAATGTGATTTTTCTTTAAAAGTAAAAGAACATCCTAAAGAAATGCAACATAAAAATTTCAAAGAGTAATGTGACATAATAACACAATAGTCAAAAGATCCAAAAGTAAACATGTGATCTCTACATATAGAAATTGTAAGTTTTCTGAAATTATTAAAGTGAAATGCATCAAAGGAAATACATTGTGGCTTATACAAAGCTAATTTATTAAACATTTTGGGATATTCTATTATAAAGCAAGATAAGAAATCACTTATATCCCAAAACATCCTTTCAAGATAAAATAAAATTTAATGACTACCACGTGGAATTTTTATTTCCCTCAACTTTTATGCTTGAGGGATAAGAGTTGATAACTTTTTTTTTTTTTTTTGAGACAGGGTCTCGCTTTGTAGTTCAGGCTGGCTCTGAGCTCACTATGTAGCCCAGGCAAGCCTTGAACTCAGCAATCCGCCTGTCTCTGCCTCCCGAGTGCTGGGATGACAGGCGTGAGCCACCACGCCCGGCACTGTGGTATGTGGTATTGATTGCTGGTGGGCGTGAGTCTCCACGCCCAGCATTGTATGTGGTTTCCGGGGATCGAACTCAGGACCTTGCGCTTGCGAGGCAGGCGCTGGAACCACTGAGCTAACCCTCCGGCTCATGAGAGTTGATAACTTCTGAAGAAAGACTGCATATATATGTGTCTGCTCTACACTCTAGTATCTGGGTTACATTCTATGGCAGCCATGGACTTTCCCTGTCAAAAATCTGTACAGTTCCTGCCTTATGGGAAAAATCTATTCTAGAGTCTTCAGAAATTAAGTCAGTTTAGGTGCCAGAAGGGTCCATACAGGAATCAGAGCCTAACATTTATTCCAAACCAGTGACTATTCCAATTTCTTCCCTTTATCAAGGAGATCTGTTTAAATCATTGTCCAAACATATAAAAATAATATTATATACATTAAACTTAAGCATTTACTTGTTGGAGTCAAGATACTGTACTGATAAACAGTTGGAGGGATGCTAAGGAATGTGCTTCATTCACTACTTACCTCTATGTTGAATCCAGGATGGACCTTACAAATGGTACTTTACCTGAATTTATAATTGTGACAACATTGGAACCTTGCTTTGGAAACTGTATTTATTTTACTTGTACAACATTAAAATCACAACACACAAGCAGGTTTTATTATGTCTTATATGAAGATTAAAATTGTATTGTTCGTAGGTAAAAGTACTTCAGACAGAACACATTTGTTTTAGTCTGTTTTCTGTTGCTATTAGAAAATATGTGAGACTAGGATCTTTATTTTATTTTATTTTATTTTTTTGCTTTTTGAGACAGGGTCTTGCTTTGTAGTTCAGGCTGGCCCTGAGCTCACTATGGTGCCCAGGCAAGCCTCGAACTCAGCAATCCTCCTGTCTCTGCCTCCCGAGTGCTGGGATTACAGGCATGAGCCACCACGTCCGGCTAGGATCTTTATTAAAAATGGGTTCATTTAGCTTACTGTCTGGAAACCTTTCGAGAGCTGAAGTGTTGGGACCAAAGAATCTTCATTTTATAAGTCACCCCTATCTGATGTTTTAGCTGTAAACAAACATTGTACTTTATAAAGAAGTCCTGTGTGGATGTGATATATATTCTGTAAAAAATAACTTGTGACAACTTGCTAATTGTACTAATTGTGTGAGGCTTCCTAAAAACCCCCAGGCAAATCAATAAGGCTGCTGGACTGGTTTTGCTGGTCGCCAAGTACAGCAATTTCCTGGTAAGCTTAAGGGGACATAGCTCACATAATTTACCTGTGAGCTAATCAATAGGGCTGTTCCCACCAAGAATTTCCTCTGTTAGCCCTCCCACAAGATGACTGTATTTCCTATTTGTCCTCTACCAATGACCACCCTATAAGTATGATAGATCAAACTGTTAGCCAATTACTAGAAGGTTTATGTCCCCCTCCTGTGTGTAACCTGAAATGCCCTTAAAAGGGGCCGGTAGCCATTCTTTGGGGTCTCCAACCCAATATTGGTAGACCTACTGCATGCTGTGCTAATAAAAGTGCCCTTGTTCATTACACGCGTGTGTTCATCTTCCTCAGAATAGCATGATGCAGGCATTACAGAAGAATATGACAGTGACATCCTTTTGCCTCTGGAGAGGGCCTCAGGGCTGATGACATCACAGATACTGAGTGGCAGCTGAACAGAGCAGTCATCAGACAAGAGTAAAAAGGCAGAGACCTGGGAGGTATCAGGCCACCTTTTTGAATGATGGTCCTTCTCACAGAAACTAATCCACTCCAGGAGGTACAATTCAACCTGCAAACACGAGTCCATTTCCGAGAGTGAAGTACCCATAATCTGATTGTCTTCATTGGGCTCCACCCCTTAAACCTTCTACCACCTTGGGCTGGGAGTGTACCTCAGTGATACAGAGTTTGGCTACCTTGTCTGAGGCCCTGGATGTGGTCCCCAGCACTATCTAAAAAAGGGAAAAATTCCCACCACTTCAACTCTGCCAACCATCCTGGGAAACTAGCCTCCAACACATGAACATCTGGGAAATAAAACCTATCCAAATCAAAGCAACATTCTTTGTTCATAATAATGTGTCATAAATACCACAGAAAATAGCTACCTAAACTATTTTCCCCTTTAGCTTTAGTAAAAGCCTGATGAATTCCTTTTTGTACCATTGTTTCCTCACTGTTTGATGAAGAAAAAGGTAGCTATTGAAATTCAGAGGGGAAACCAAGGAAAGCTTTCTTTTGTTCATTTAATAATAATAGATAGGTAGATAGATAGATAGATAGATAGATAGATAGATAGATAGATAGATTGATTATGGTATTGAGGATGGAACCAGGCTGTTCAACTGGTCTACATCTCTCTTTAGTTTTTGCTTACAATTTTTATTTTGAGATAGAGTCTCACTAAGTCACTAAACTGCCACTATGAGCACCCAACAAATATTTATTTCCTACCTAACATGCACCAAATGTGATACAACATAAGAGTAAGAGATGGTTGGGCCGGAGGGTTAGCTCAGTGGTTCCGGCGCCTGCCTCGCAAGCGTAAGGACCTGAGTTCGATCCCCGGATACCACATATAATGCTGGGCGTGGTGGCTCACACCTGTAATCCCAGCACTCGGGAGGCAGAGACGGGAGGATTGCTGAGTTCGCGGCGGCTTGCCTGGGCACCATAGTGAGCTCAGGCCCAGCCTGAACTACAAAGCAAGACCCTGTCTCCAAAAAGCCAAAAAAAAAAAAAAAAAGAGTAAGAGATGGTTAAGGAAACAACACTCTTCATGGAATGCTTCATGGAGCTTAGAAGGCAAGAAAGGTGTTGAACAAATGATGAAAAGTATCAAGAGGTGCTTATTTTTATATAACAAGAGTGATGAGATGAATCTAGAATCAGGATCATATTCATTTGATGACAAGAACATGAGGATATTTCTGCCCAAAAGCTCCATTTCTTCTCAATTGTGGGACAAATATTCATCTGCTGGGAGCAAGAGGATGAATGGGAAATTAGGGTTTGAGAACAATCAAGGTCATAAATGGTCATTACAAAATAAGGAGTGTCTAATAAGATCACATTTAGGACCAGTGGAAGTGGTGTCCGTGAGTGTACGGCAGTGTGGATATTCTCAAACATGTGGGTTTTCCTTAATTTCACTCAGTAGGCTGGCTGTAGGCAAGATGAAGCTAGAAATCCTGATAAATGCTTATGCTGAGGCTAGTGAATGCACTGATGTTGAAATTATTTCAGTATTCCTTCAGTTGTTATATTTATTCTGAAAATTATGCCATGACTTTATTATTAGAGGCCTTTGACTCAAGAAATTTTCAACAGCTTATTTGTTGAAATGGTTCAAATTGATAATTGGTTAACCATGCTTTCTTTGGAAGCTGGGGATGTTATTTTTGTCTGGCTACATCTAGACTTCACTGCCAGGGGTGGTGCCCTCGGGCGGGGCCTGCGCCAGTCACGTGATAACACATAGGGTAGAGAGCAATACGTTGAGAGGAATTTTAAATTGTGCTCAGTTGTACTCACAGGGTACTTAAAATCTACTTACAAGAAAATCAATGGTAATGATTCTCAGGCTGTATGCATGATGTATTTTTTTAAAGGTTGTGTATTGTTCTTCGTGTTCTGCAATGTCTTTATTGATTTTATACATGATGTATATTCACGTTGATTTATGCAAATCAGATACAGCACCCATGCACGAACTTAGTTTATTGCCGCAATGTAAAATAATTGAAGGTTGATGAGACTGCAAAATTTGTTGCTCTAAAATTTCAATTTAGGACACATCACATGAACTGCTTCGTGTTCATGAAAGGAGTAAAGCGACGGTAGAGGGAAGAGTGAAGATGTAAAGAGATGGTGCTGCCGGCGCTGCCGTAGTCCTGTTCTTCAACCACGGGGAAAAAGGGGCGAAAACCCGCCTTTGTGCCTTCATGGAATAAAACTAGTTTTCCTTGTTCGGTTTCAGGGCGGTCCGCTGCCTTTCACTTGCGCTGTTACTGACTCGCCCCTCGCAGGGTTTCCTCCTCGGCTGTGGAGTTAGTTTGCCGACCCCGAGTTTTTAGGCATTTTCTTCATTTTGCTTGTCTGTCTCACAGTTTTGCCTCTCACAGTTTTGTGTTTCGTAAAGGCAGTTTCTTTTTTTCCTTCCCTGTTCTCGCCCTCTGCTAGCTCTGTTTTCAGCTCTTTCAGATGTCTCTGCCCTAGGGACAGACTTCACGGTCTCCCGAAGTTGTGTGGTTGCTGCACACTGAGGGAAGCACATTTGCTTGTTAGCAGTTATTTGGAAATAACGTCTATAGTCTCTAATAGCGGCAGGTGGTGGGCACTGAAGGTCTTGTCTCCTGAAGGCACAGTGCCAGGCAGTGTGTCAGGAGGAAAGCGAGTCTCAGAGAAGCTCACATCCAAATAGAAACACTCATTATCGACAGGCACAAAAGCCACCACCACCTGCTGCGTCACCACACGGGAGCCTGTGTCCCCTTGTCCTTTTGGGTCCTCTAACAAGCATGTTACGTAGGAAGATCCACTCGGAGCTGGGGATTTAGCTCAGTGATTCTGACAATGGCCACAAGTTTAAGAATAGCCTGGTCGGGGCCAGGGACTTAGCTCGAGTGGTACCGCGCCAACCTTGGATGTAAAAGGGCCCGAGTTCAATCCCCGATACTGGGGGGAGAAAAAAAGAGATTCACCAGAACTAGAGAGCTGTTAATAGTTAATAGTTATGTTGGGATAAGAAATATCAACTGGGACTGCACCAGGCAAATTGAATTCTATCCTTATTGTAGCCATTGGGTATGCTATAATCTTACACCCTGTTCATGTAAAGGGAAAAGTAATTTGAAGCTATTTTTAGCTTTTTGAATATTTAAACATCACAGAAAGAATTTATGATGGAATCAAATCATGTGTAATGAAAATTATCACACTCTTTAAAGTTCATTAGAGACACAGGTATTTGAAACCTGTTTGTAGTGTAAAGAAAGAAATGTATCTTTTCCTCAGAACCTGAGACAGGAAGATCACTATAAGTTTGAAACCTGCCTGTACCACCTACTGAAACACTTTCTCAAAAACAAAACAACCATAAAAAATAAAGAAGTATATCTTTTCCTTCTGCCCATTTTGAGTTTATGGCTGGGGTCCTATAGCAAAAGGCATATTAATTAGAAAAGAGCATAATTATTTATAAAGCCTTTAAGTTTTATGTAATTTAAGAGCCTTCATAAAGAAAAGACTGCTCCTGCCATTTCCCCAAATTCCTTCAGCTTAAAATACCTGCTCTGCCGAGGTGCCTGCGTTCAGTGGCTTGTCCTGAGCCCGGTCAGGAGCTGCTTCTGGCTCTGGGGCTTGTGATTAGAGACTAGCAGCAGGAGAGGTATGCCCCCTTGGAGTGATTCTTCATGAGAGTACTGAAGATATTAACTAGTATTAAATTTTTTAAGATAGCTAAGCAAAATACATACAAATCACACTGTAAATACTAAAAATTTAATGTATTTTTAAAGAGAAAAATACAACTTTCTTTCTTTCTTTCTTTCTTTCTTTCTTTCTTTCTTTCTTTCTTTCTTTCTTTCTTTCTTTCTTTCTTTCTTTCTTTCTTTCTTTCTTTCTTTCCTTCCTTCCTTCCTTCCTTCCTTCCTTCCTTCCTTCCTTCCTTCCTTCCTTCCTTCCTTCCTTCCTTCCTTTCTTCCTTCTAAAAATAAATACTGGGCGTGGTGGCTCACACCCATAATCCCAGCACTCAGAGGCAGAGACAGGAGGATTGCTGAGTTCAAGACTTGCCTGGGCTACATAGTGAGCTCAGGGCCAGCTTGAACTACAAAGCGAGACCCTGTCTCAAAAATAAATAAATAGATAGATAGATAGATAGATAGATAGATAGATAGATAGATAAATAAATTAAAAGCAGCCAGGTGTGGTAGCTCACGCCTGTAATCCCTGCTCTGGGGAGGCAGAGACAGGAGGATTGCTGAGTTCGAAGCTTGCCTAGGCTACATAGTGAGCTCAGAGCCAGCCTGAACTATGAAGTGAGACCTTGTCTCAAAAAAAAAAAAAAAATTAAAAGCAGTATTGTTTAGAATGTACAGGTTTCAAGGTCCAGTAAGAGGAAAATATAGCATATAGTAATAACTGTGCTCTCTTCTTTTATGTGTTCTTGTGGCTCTAACAAGAATCCAATCTAACCATAAAATATTAATGTTTATCTTTAAGGGTAAAATAATGAGCTCTAAATATATATATATATATATATATATATATATATATATATGTAATTGATAATTTGAAATTATTTGCTAGATTTTTTTAACTAAATAATTCAGCAGTACTACTAAAGGGTCAATAATCAAACTACTAAAGAATGAATAACGCAGTTGACTTACATTTCCTTTGTACTGATAGAGCAAAACAAAAACAGTTTACCTCTCATGTAGGAACGAAGAAGAATATATATCAAAGCTTAAAGTATAAAAGTATATTTTTAAAAAAGGTTAAGTATATGGTTACCATAAGAATAAACAGGAAGCACATATCATAAATTTATCTTGCCTAATGAATTCGGAAATCAATAGAGTGATACAGCTAATTTCCAGAAAATCCTATAGAGTAAGTATTTCTAGGCACTGACAGATGATGTAATAAATTTGTAAGATTAGTAAATTGGTTGATGTCTCATAGGGGAATAAAGCTGTTATCTGAGGGCTTATCTCTCTACCCTACAAGGCTCATTTACATGCATAAAGACAAAACTATAAATTAACGTGCACTTACTAACAATCCTAACCCTGACAGTAAATAATAATTAATACAAAAGCACATTATTTTAAGGCTGGGAATCTAGCTCAAGTGGTACTGTGCCAACCTTGAATGCACAAGGGCCCAAATTCGATCCCCAGTACCAAAAAACAAAAAAAAGCATATTATTTTTAAATGTGAAATAATCCCCTGGTGAGCCTATTTAGATAATGGCCCAGTATGATATTGAAAAGATCTGAAGTTGTTCTTTTGACTCATTTCCATAGTTTTAATAATTCTTTTTTCCTTTAACAATTTTTTTTTTTTTTTTTTTTTTTGAGACAGGGTCTTGCTTTGTAGTTCAGGCTGGCCCTGAGCTCACTATGTAACCCAGGCAAGCCTTGAACTCTAACAAATGTTTGTTGATTGGTTTGGCTTTGGTTTATAATGAAGTTAGAATTCTTAGGCAAATAATCAGATTGTGACCTTTGTATATCTGTTGTGTTTTATTTGTATATTAACACGTTTTGACCAAAGAGTGGATCTTAGGATCAGTGAGGGAAGGGACTTGTAGTTATGACTTGTTTGAGATGTGAGCAACATCAGCTATGGTTTTTTTTTTTTTTTTTTTTTTTGAGACAGGGTCTCGCTTTGTAGTTCAGGCTGGCCCTGAGCTAGGCCCAGGCAAGCCTCGAACTCAGCAATCCTCCTGTCTCTGCCTCCCGAGTGCTGGGATGACAGGCGTGAGCCACCATGCCTGGCAACATCAGCTATGTTTTGACTCAGAGCTTTTATTGTGTGTGCGGAGTTTCTGAGGGAGAGTTCCAGACTCATTTTGTCTCTTAAGTTACCTTGTTTGAAATATGTGTTTTTTAAAGTTTTCCTAGTAAGGGGAAAGCTGTATTCAATTCTAAACTGATATACTAATAATTAAAAAAAATAGAAGCATATGCAAAAGGAAGCCAATCCCATATTTAGCCATCTTGCAATTTGAAAAAAATTACCTTCTTTTCAAGCTCAAAAGAAAAATGCCTGCTTAAATTCAGACAAGTCTTTTTAGGCCTAAGATTTAAGGTTTGACCTGGGTCGAGCTCTAGGTTTTTGACTTCAGATTTCAAGGGTAACTGCACTTTTTCCCAGGTAGAAATGGACTGACCTTATGTAGATGCCATCCCTCTTTCATCCATGTCAAGGTCATAGGAATTAAATTGTCTCACATTTTCCTGGAGGGTTGCATTGTTTGATGGTTTGTACTAATCGCACAAATTGGTAACTTATTTGCATTGGTGATGGACTTATTTCAGAGTTTGTTTCTGATTGACATGCACTAATTAGCTTTTTTGAAAGTATACGTGCGATCCAGAAATAGCTATGCAACTACCTAAACCTAGATTCTTTTATTCATTCAGCAGCAGCTAATGACTATCTCATTTGCCAGAAAATTTTTTTTTTAAGGTATTGGAGAGAGAGCATAGTGAACAGCAATGAGACCATAGGAAAAAAGATTCTTGTTCTTATGGAGTTCACATTCTAGTCAAGGAGATGACAGTAAACTAAGATAAAATGTTGGGCTCTGTGTGCTTTACATAGCAAAAGAGTACATGGAATTAGAACATGAAGTTTGAGGTAAGTGGATTGTTAAGAGGAAAAGAGTCTTTACAGTAGTAGAGGCTTCCCAAAGAGGAGATGGGCATCTCAACTCACTGGTGGAGAAGGTTTGTCAACTCTTACAGCAAAAGAATTTCAGGACATGTCAGTGAGAGGCATAGGCAGATGTAGCGGGCAGAGTTAAGAGTAAGGGATAACCGGAAAAGGCCTGTAGGGGCCTTGAAAGCAGCTGAAGGGGACTTGCTCTAAGATGGGCACACGTTTCAGAAAGAGATTGAACTAGTGTTTTGGGTGCTGTGGTTAGACAGGAGTCTGGCTGATCATTCCTAATTTTGTAACTCCAGAGGAATCCTTACAGCTTCAAGGGCAGTTTGCTTCCCATGAAATGATTGTTCTTGCTGGAGGAAAGTAATCTTGGTGTGGTCTGTGCTTTTCCTGGCCTCTCAAGTGATGATAGGTTTGGAGACTTCTAGGCATCATTCCAGGGGGCCTGGAACTGGACGTTGTACTAGCTGGAAATTAGATGCCGCCACAATTCCTGAAAATTACTTCAGTTACTCTTACTTTGAATCCTCAGTTTTGAAGGGGATGTGATAAGCTGGGCAAAGCCAGGACTAAGACAGCTTGTAACACAGAGTCTCCCTAACTGCTTAGCAGGCCTACAGGCAGAACCAAGGAGAGATCTGACCCAGAGTTCTAAGGTAAGAAGGGAGATCCAAAATAAAACAAAGGCAGAGATGCCACACTTTATCGTGTTGTTGTTAACATTGGGCATCTACAGGCTCTGCGTCTTGGTCCCCAATACAGAGCCTCCTTTGTCTTCATTCATTTCCCCACTTAAAAATATTGTTTTATTTTTATGCAGTACTTGGGATTAAATCCAGGGCCTTCACACTGATTAGCATCCTCAACTCTTTGGATTTTTTAAGACAGGTTCTTGCTAAGTTGCTCACCCTCCAAAGGTGTCGGCATTACAGGCATCTCAGTCTTGAGGGACTGGGTGGTATCCAGGACAGCACTGCACGTGTTCAGGGCAGTGAGGGGACTTGCAGATGAGACGGGGACGGGCACACTCTTGAGTTACTAGAATGCCTGGCCATGTGCCCGGCAGTGAAGGCTATGGGGCACAGATGTGGATAACCTTGAGTGACTTCAGCTATGCCTGAGACCTCTACCTGTCTTTATCTCCTCTGTCCTAACTTACTGATAGTTTTTTTTTTTAACTTCTACATTCTCTAGCTTTCTTAAAGGACTTTTTCTACAAAGATAGCATCTAGGAAATGGATTTAAAGAGTTGATGGAAAGAGTAGAAGTTAAATTTAAGTATCCTAAGTGAAGGACTTATTTAAGAGTCAGGTATGGTGCACTGGTTTGTAATCCCAGCACTGAGGTAGGAGGATCCTGAGTTTGAGACCAGCTTGGATTACTAAGCAGGTTCAAGGTCAGCCTGGACTACATAACAAAACCTTGTGTCAAAAAATAAAACCAAACAGCCGGGCGTGGTGGCTCACGCCTGTCATCCCAGCACTGGGAGGCAGAGGCAGGAGGATTGCTGAGTTCGAGGCTTGCCTGGGCTCCATAGTGAGCTCAGGGCCAGCCTGAACTACAAAGCGAGACCCTGTCTCAAAAAAACAAAACAAAACAAAACAAAACAAAAAAACCCAAACAAAATAGGACTTATTCAGTGGAAATTATGAATGGAGCAGACAGCAGAACTAAAGAAAGATTTGCCATTTTCCCAATTAAAACCTTCTTCCTATAGTTTGGTTTCTTTCATTTCTATACATTTATTCAGTGCTCATCACTCTTAAAAACTATTAAAACTCTAGTGCTTATGAAAACTTTCAGTGATTTAAAACCTGTGCAGTAATTCAGGTAAGCAAGTTCCCATTGAGCAGTTGTGGCTTTTTAAAAATGTATTGCTACATTATATGTACACATCACAATTACACTCCACATTGAGAATTTGTACCATTATATGACATAATATAGTTCGATTTTATAGTCAAATGAGCAGTAGAAAGTGAGGAGATTTTAATGCACTTACGGTTTGTAAACATATTTAAACCTGCAGATATGCTTCATACCAGATATGCTTCTTTCCAGATGGATATATTTGCAAAGAATAGATGAGTCATTTGCTGGCTGAGACTTTAGAGTAGGGTTTTGAAAAGTATTTACCGTGAATAGCCAAGCTGTGGCTTTGTCAAAGCAAAGGTTTTGGGAAATGCTGTGTATCGCGATGCCTGGAGCATCCCGCTGCATATCTCTATACTAATGGATGAGACATTCTGCTCTAAAGAAACTTTTCACACCAGCTTTATCCCAGTGTTTCTTACATTTGTATGGTTGTTTTTCACGTAGCACTTACTTTGGGAAATACCACTTTATCTCATTTATGGTTATTATATCTTCTTAGCTCTACCTTTATAACTTTGTGTTTGTCCTGTCTGCTTTTTGTTCTCCTAGTCCTCATTTCCTTTCTTCTCTTTTTTGGTTGACTGAAAAAATTATATATTTTAATTTGATTGTTTTATTTCTTTACATATTAGTGGTTTCTGTAAGTATGTATATGTGTATATACATATAAATGTATATATTTATATTATTTGGAGTTAATATTTGTACCATTTTTATATAGAATGTCCCATCCTTATAGATTGCTAGATGTACTATATTTGCTGACTTTAAACTCCCTATGGTATAAGCATTTTACTTTTTTTTTTTTTTTTTTTGCTTTTGAGACAGGGTCTCGCTTTGTAGTTCAGGCTGGCCCTGAGCTCACTGTGGTGCCCAGGCAAGCCGCCATGAATTCAGCAATCCTCCTGTCTCTGCCTCCCAAGTGCTGGGATGACAGGCGTGAGCCACCACGTCCGGCATTGTGGTATGTGGTGTTGATTATTGGTGGGCGTGTCTCCACGCCCAGCATTCTATGTGGTTACCGGGGATCAAACTCAGGACCTTGCGCTTGCGAGGCAGGCGCCGGAACCACTGAGCTAACCCTCCGGCCCAGCATTTTACTTTTTTTAAGTCAATGATATTCTTTATTCTTTCATGAAATTCCAAGTTTCCACCTGGTATCATTTTCCTGCAGTCTAAAGAACTTCAGGATGTTAGGACTTCATGCAGTGCAGATCTGCTGGTAATGAATTCATTTAGTTTTCTTTTAGTCTTCATTCTTGCACAATAACTTTGCTGAATGTAGAATTCTGGGAAGACAATGTGTTCTCTTTTCCCAGCAGCTATTGTAATTTCCCGTTGCTGCATTAAGAAATGACCTCAGACTTAGTGGCATCAGACAGTTCAGGATTTTGTACAGAAGCTCTGAAACTCAAGCTCCCAAAATTGGTCTCTCGAGGCTAAAGGTGTGAGCAGAGTTGTGTTCTTTGCAGAGGATTTAGGGCATTTAGTGTCTCTTCCACCTTCTAAAATGGAAGAATTAACTACAGTGGCCTAATTCTTCCATGTCTAGAGCCAGGGATGTCATCTAAGTCCTTATCAGTTCTACTTCCTGCTTCTTTTGTTTGTTCTCCCCTCTTTCGCTTTCAAGGATCTTCCTGGTGAGAGTAGGACCAACTGTTCAATTGAAAATATATTCCTTACTTCAATATCAGTTGACTAAGCCCTCATGTTTATTGGCAATCTAGTTCCCTTTTTGTAATGTAACCTAACTTAGACACTGCTTTTTGGGTTTAGGATTCAGAGATCTTTGGGCTGATGTTTTTTTGTATTTTACTTAATCTAGCCCTTTACAGATTTTCATTATCTTCTGTCCTCCATAGTTTCTAAGGAGAACTCAACACTTTTTATCAGGGTTTTCTTGAATGCATATAACTTAATGGTTTTCTGCACCTGCTTTCAAGACATTTTTTTGTTGATCCATCCACATACCGATTCTTATATACCTACTTGTGAGATTTCTTGGGGATATTTATCCTACTCATGGTTATAATTTTTGAACGTGTATTTTTATATCTTTCCTATAATTTAGAAGTTTTCAAGTAGTTCTTACCTCTTTTTTCTCCACTTCCATT
>PVIC010036248.1:0-18690 GCA_004025085.1 Thryonomys swinderianus
AGTTTTGCTTTACTAGAAATTCTACATGGTCTGATGATATGATTTTATTTGTTTCTAACACACTGAACTCTTGTTTTACACGGCTGTGCCCAGCCGTATATTCACCTGTTACAATATTAAAATATTTAAATATCTCTATATCCTTAAATGAGGCGAGGCGGCTTGTGTCCAGCAGCCGAGTACAGATGTCAGCCCTGCGGGTGGTCTGCAGAGCCCGGTTCGGCCCTGCTGAGGCACCAGCTGTAGAAGGACTCTGTGTCTATGCGCCTATATCTTAATATTAAAAACACACAACTTTGCCCATAGCCTCCTACTCTCCTCTAGCCACTGTCAGTGGGTCTCTGTTCAATCCAGTAGGGATTTGTGATTTTACCTGTCTAAATCTGATTTTCTTTTTTCCAGTACCAGGGATCGAACTCCGGCCCTTGAGCTTCCATAGTAGGCACAGTACCACTTGAGCTAAATCCCTGGCCTTTAAATCTCATATTCATGACCTTATTCTTTCTTGCCTCCCATCTTCCCAGGCTGGAGGACTTATCCAAAATCCATCCCCTTGTTGACAATACCTTTGACTTTTGAGTGTCATTTTTACCTGCCTTTCACGTTTTGGACTTTGGGCTCAGTTTGGTGGCATTTTCAGTGGTTCATTTCATAAAGTTGCTGCAGAAAATAGTTTATTTAGTTAGTTATGAGTAAAGTAGGAGCTCGTGGAGGGTCCTGCGATGGAGCGGGGCGACCATCCGCACTTGTAGGAACTACGAGCCGAGGCTCCACAGGGAGCTAGGACTTGGAGCGCAGAGGGAACTTCCTCAGCAGCACGGAAGTCTGCGCACCTCCTCCTATGTGAGCGAGCCCTGGACACTCTTCCCCAGGTCCTGTTTGTTGAGGAACTGAAACACGTTGAATGTCTTCAGGCAGCACAGAAGGGAGGTGCCACCACTCCCCTATCAAAGATCTGAATTTTGGAGAAATTATAATGAAAATTAGCCAGTTTCTTCTAAAATCTCAATTTCCTTTCACCTTGCATGTTGAAGAACCAGGTTAAGTTTGTGCTTCATTCTGTCATTTTAAATCCCCAAAGTCACCCGGCAGGTGACCAGCTGAGCAGCTTCTGTACTCTGTCCACAAATCAGTAGGTCAGGGCTGCAGATCCGCCCCATCGAGAGTGGGCTCAGGAGAAGGGGATGGAGCCACAGCCTCTGCAGCAAGTTTGAGTCTCCTGTGTGTTCCAGTGACACAGGGTGACATAGAACAGGCAGAAAATAAGAGAAAAAGGCTGAGCCCGGGGTCACTCTTGCCACATTGGCAGCAGAACCCCAATACCCGAGCTCACCACACTTTTATTTGGTACCAAGCCGTCGCACCCACATCCCAGCATGCCTAAGGTAGGACAGGTATACAGATGAAATTCCCAGCATGCCTAAGGTAGGACAGGTATACAGATGAAATTCCCAGCATGCCTAAGGTAGGACAGGTATACAGATGAAATTCCCAGCATGCCTAATGTAGGACAGGTATACAGATGAAATTCCCATAATGCACAGCACACGTTCACTCTCATCCCTGGAGCTGAAGGTCCCGTAGGGGAGGGCAGATGTCTGCCAGTCCATCTTCAGGTCCCGATGATCAAGGAGCTACCCTCGTTCCCCTTCTGCCCAGTAAATCTCTCCTCACCTCCTTCTTTGGGCCACCGAACCCTGAGCTCAGTACACACAGTTACCAATGAAGACCAAGAGCCCTGTCTGTGTCCTGGTTATTACAACTCTCCTGACTTCACACATCTATACAAAACAGGCTACGTGTGATCTCAGCTCAAATGCACCCCTAAAACTTTACAAAGCTAAAAGTGAACCTTTTCTCCCATAATATTGTGGCCTTACAGAATCTCAGATTTCTTTAAGTTTTGTCTTTCTTTCCTAAGTGAAAGTTGAGATAAGGTTCATAAATAATCCTGAGTTACTGAAGTCTCTTCATTTTTTCTCTGATCTTCATGTTCAAATATTCCTGCTTTAAATAACCTAACAACTTCAATAGACAGAAACCTTACTCATAATGATCAGAATGCTGATGGAAAATATGAAAAAATATCGCTATGGGAGGGTTAAAGCAGTGACAACATATAGAAAATATCATAAAATGAAACAGGGTCATACAGTATCAAATATTTTATAATATCACTTGTTTCATAATTTAATTAATGGATCTCTTTTATTAATGAACATGGAATTATAAAACTTGACTCCAGATATACATGCCTAGAGCACTTTGTATTTTTTTCAAATATCTCATGACAACTATTAATTATATACTGTGTACATATTAAAATATTTATTGTTGATTTTTAAAATAACATTTCAGTGATTAAGAGTAATGCTTATTTTTTACCATTGAAGCTCCATTATTCTCACAATATAAGAACAAAATTTTTTTTAAATAAGTGAATCTAAAGACTTGACATGATATTTATGAGTATAAAATACTCAATTTATTGAATGAATAGAGAAGTGTGTTTCTTCAAAAGGGACACCTTCAAAAGATGTTCATGAGCTCTAGTGATAAAGTTATTATACTTTCAGCTGATCAGAATTATTTCTTCATTATTAAATGGAAAGGTTAATGAGAAATGTTTATTTTACTAGAGATGATTTATGGTTGTCTGTTTCCGGTACACAATGACATTATAATTTGGTGAAACATATTTTATAGAATGAAGAGTTAAGCAAAATATTTTTAAGGGCATCATCGGTGTTACCAGTGTCAAAGCAGCAAAGCTCAACTGTATTCATAGATTCAACATTTGGAACACGTGGCATTTGAATAGAAAATACACAGTTCTCCATCTTTCTCTATCCTCTCTGTTTTTCTACAACCCTGATAAACTTTTAAACCTGTTTTTCCAGGTTACACCTTCACTCTATATGCTAAATATAATTTATTATTATTTTTTCAGTACCAGAGAGAACTCAGGACCTTACACCTGTGAGAGAAGTGTGGCCTCACTGAGTGAAATCCTGGGCCTGTTGAATAGAATTCAGAATACTGATTCATCAACATTTTTGAATTAAGCACAGACACTGTAATAAACTCTGAAAACCAAACTATAATTACATGTCAGCAGCATTTTATTTATAATATCAGTGTTCACGAAACCATTGAACCTAAATGCCAGGTTAGACTAAAACTGTCCCCTAGTATAAAGATGTATGCTACATATGTATATTTGTGTGTGTGTGTTGTGTGTATATATATGTTAGTTACTTGGATACAGAAAGGAATGCCTATAAGTAAAGATACATCTATGCACTGTGCACACATTAGAGGATGGAACTGTCAGCACATCTTAACCTTGAGTTTGAATGAATAACAACTGTAAATTCTTCTCGTACGTTAAAAGTCTCTATAGCATTTGAAGCTGATTAAAAACTGTCATCACACTAGACCGCGTGTGCTAAAAAGCTGTGCAAGTCTGTCTGAGGAGCTTCTAGTATCAGTACTGTTTATTTTGCACTCCAGAATACAAGGGAGACCAGAGTTCACTGGTCTCTCGGGTCTGTCCGTAGCATTAGAATCAAAACAAGCTTTTCAGTTTCTGCTGTCCCTGCAGCTCCCTGTTATATCATTTGCTGTGTAAGATCCTAAAACAGTAAGTGCTAGTTTTTAAAAGTATGTGAAAAGCGAAGCACAACATGCTGACACTCATCTGCCTAATGATGAGAGCGTCTCTTGAGGAATTTTTTTGTGAGCAAAGTGTTTGTTTCTTGTCATCTCTTATTTTTCTCGAAGCCTTCATTAATATCGCATGGAATCTGTAAATGCTCATTTAAAGTCCACACTTTCTGTTCTTTAATTAATCTTTTAAATCATTATATAATATTTCTCCAAGTGTCTGTGATGCTGTGCAGCAAAAAGACCTTCATAAGAATTATGAACAGCCCATAGAGTCTACACTCAGAAGATGTGAGTCCAAGGACCACAATCCATCAGAACTTGAAGATAAATATGCTTCTTCTCTGACCCACAATCTTTTAAAAAAACTTTTATCATTCTGGTAGTGTATACACACATCATAATCACACTCAGTATTGGGAATTTGTACCGGTATATAACACAATTTATTTCTCATTTTTTCCCATTCCCCTACCCACGCCACAACCTTCCACCCCTTAAATACATAAGCTTTGTTTCTCTTTTTAAAATTATCATCACATTTTTTCTTTACCCCTCATTATTCACTCCTCCACCATATTTCCCTTTGCACATTTTCTATCCACAATCTTAAGGGTCTGAGAATCCAAATGCTTAGAGTGTATTTTTGACAATGACCAGTCCATGCCAAATATTTATATCAATACCCTGGAATGTGTCTAAGTCCTCTTGACACACAAACATAGACAAAGTATAGCTCATGACTAAGTATTAGTGTATATATTAATTCAAACAATTCTGTTTGTTCCTGAGCAGGTTGTGAAGCTTGTCCCTACCGTTACATTTCTACATGCAAGCCTCTCTGCTGGTAGTGCAGATTTCCAAAACCTGTTTGTGGAGAAGAATCATGCTGTTTTTTAGTTACAGGAGACATAGTTTAAACTGTTGAAGCTTTTCTTGTTTAAGAAATACCGGAAACCTAACATTTTGCCTCGGCACCCCAGTACAACGCGAGGTGTGAACTCAGCAGTGTACTTCTGCGTGTTTCCACAGCGCACTGCCTTGGAGGGATCATATTTTCCATCCATATTTTCCCCTTTGGAAATACAACTATTTCTACAAAGGGTCTCCTCAAACCAAATGAAATGGCTGCCCCCTATTTTCATCTGCAGTTACATCTCCGATCTGAGTTTAACGCCTCTGTGTTTTGCCTGAGCTTGATAATGGTAATGCCTTTCACCACTTAACGTTGTGTTACCGTGTCCTTTTGGTTTCTCCTTACAGGACACAGGTTTGAGAACCTCCGCAGCCTTAAATTCCTTCCTGACACCCATTCTCAGTGTTACCTGAATTTTTTTTGTCGCGGTTTCAGCCCTTGGTATCTCCGCTGTCAACTTTTGGGAGGATGAGTTGCCCGCTGCCTTCAGCCTTGGGTTACTTAGTTTGTGATGACAGAGTTAGGCCAAATTGAAGGGAAATAGGTAAAGTCCATCAAGAGAAAAAGCAAGCTCAGTGTAACAGG
Source organism: Thryonomys swinderianus (assembly GCA_004025085.1). Taxonomy (NCBI): domain Eukaryota; kingdom Metazoa; phylum Chordata; class Mammalia; order Rodentia; family Thryonomyidae; genus Thryonomys; species Thryonomys swinderianus. The sequence goes on from PVIC010036248.1 coordinate 5,168, forward strand.
AGCAGTGGTCAGAGCAGGACGTCACTGGCGATCCGAACACTTGGTTTAATATTCTTACTCTCTCTGTCCCGTTCTCTGCCTTCCCCTGTCCTGACCTCTCCTCCTCTCTTCTCCGCAGATGGCCATCCGGTCTCCTTTTCCTCTGTGCTTTCTTTCCATACTGATCACCCAGGAGGTGTCTTTACAGTTGTCTCCCTAGCTCCAATTCAACATGAAATTACCATGTAAGTAAAACTGACTGGTACATATGTGTCTCTCAGTTGAAATTTGCACACACACAGACACACACACAGACACACACACACACACACACACACACACACACACACACACACTGCTGTTTTATAACTGAGGGACTCCCCCTAGTTGAAGGATCAGTCACAGACACACACTAGTACCAGGGGACAGAGGGATTCAGCAGACTTCCGCTTTCCCCGGCTTGGTGTAGAGGCTGTTTCAAGGGATGTGAACAAGCGCACAAGGGACTCCTGCACCAGGCCTACCTATGTGAAAATTCAATTCCAGTTCCACCGATCCGGGGCTCAGTGCCAGCTGCTGTCAGCTCTGGCACTCACAGCCTGCACGAATTTTCTTTAAAGCGTTGTAATTGATAAATAATTCACATACTGTTCAATTCACACATTTTAAATGCATCTGTCGGGGCATTCTGTTGTGTTGGGAGAGCTGTAAAATCACAGCTCCAATTCAAATTCGGATACGTTTGTGCCCACACAAAGAATCTAGCACCACGGGTTGGCGGTTCGTCCAGAAAGTTAAACATAGACGTACCAGAAGTTTTCACATTTAATTCATGTTGTACCACTTGGTAATTCCACTGCCACATTTACATTTCTTTTACTTTATTTTTGATGAGTACATCATAATTATCTATATTTATAGACTACAAGTGATTTTTCAGTTCGTTTGGATATTGTGTTGTGTTTTCTAAGTAATATTCCCTTGTGTGGAGGTAGCACATTTATTGACATTTCTTTTAACTCTTTATAAGTGAATGAGCACTTGTATTACTCTCATTTTTTTTGGGTAATACAAATGATGCTGTCCCAGCCATTTGTTTCTACAAGTTTTGGGTAGATATATCTTTTGAAAGTGAATAGATTTAGAAGATTAATTGCTGCATCCTATGGCTTCTGCACAGGAACAGCCCACCTGGCCAAAGCAACAGCACCATTTTATACTCCCAGTAGCAATCAGCAAGATTTCCTATTTTTCTACATCTTTACTAACCTGTGTTATTTGCAATATTTGAGTCATTTTTTACCCATCTGGTTGATTGTTTTTTATTACCTCTCTGGTGGTTTTGAAGAGGAATATGTTGTATTTGATTTGCATTTCACTGAAACGAATAATATTGAACTACATTATTAAAATCATTACTTATTGTTTATCAGATATATAACCTGAAGCAACTTATTTGTACTTTCTCTTGACTATCATGTAGACAAAGTAAATAATCCTCATAAAAACCAGGGTAAAAGCCACTTGAAGTCAAATTGTTCTTTGAAGGTATTTGGAAAGCTTTTGTGTTGAAGACTTTTTCCTACATTTACCTATATCTTGCCTGTTTTCTTTTAGTTTGAGAGTCTCCTGGTGTTTTTTGCAGCGGTTAAAGAAGCTGATTTACATGGGGTGTTCTGTATTATATTAAAGTATGAAATGTTTTCAAATGTTAAAATCATATTCAGCGCCAGAAAGACCTATCAGTTCTCAACCGAGGGATCCTGAGCCTAAGGAAAAAGCAAACTCAATTTCAAGGTCATGTCTGGGCAGGAGCACAGGCGTCAGACTGACCTCAATAATTTCCCAGGCTGTTTATGTTATTGTTTTCCTAGTATCTCTGTGTTTTTCCTAAGAATATTAAATATGACTCACTTGAATGATACATAACGTCGTAACTCAGATCATCTGAACAATTTTCCAGACACGAGGGCTGTTGGATTTTATATTTTTGGCTCAAATCCTAGGGTTGGCCCTACAGTGGTTAGCTCATCATTCCAAGTTTGATCAGAACTTGTTTTAATTATGTGGTGCCAATCGAGTTTCTTCTCTGTGTTGAGTGGTTTACATGTAATCTGAGTTATGCTCTCAGAGCAGCCCAGCCCAGAAACCTTTCTCTGGCTGGTCCCGAGTGGGTGTGTGGTCACATATCACTGATTCCCCGTGTTGCCTATTATCCAGCTGGAGCTCAGCTTGACTCTCTCTCCTGCCTTAGTTTTCTCCTCTGAACTTATAGTTATTTTCCCAACTGGTTCTGCCATGCAGCTTCTACACTTCTTTTAACCGTTCTCTGAAAAGGTCTTGTCTTTGTACCCCGAGACTGTAGTTTTCTAATCTCTTGGCAGAGCAAAAGAGTATAGTTGTCCAAATCTGAGTATTTCCCAAGTCACCGCCTAGCCTGTCCTTACCGGGCACCTTGTGCATCACCCTGGCGCTGGGCTGACAGAAGATGATGCTACCTGTGATCTTCTTGTCTCCCCCCTTGTGCCTGGAACTTCCAGTGCATGAAGAAGATGGTCCGGGAGTATTCACTGCCCTAATACTCTCTACTTGCCACCCTTGGGGTTGACCTGTTGTCTAGACAAAGGGATTGGGTTACACAGAGAAATCATAATCCTATCACCTCTGCCCAACTAAAATATAGCACTGTGAATTGGAAAACTTGAGGAAACGAGAAACATCAACAGTTACCGCTCTGTGGTCAAATCATAGCTTCAGTCTGCAAACTGGAGTGGACAAGTTTATTTTTAGGCAAGGGACATCTCCCAGACTCTGGGCTGCAGGAGGCTGGCACTGGGGAGATGAAGCCTCAAGTGCCGTGGAAATCACCTGGTCTTACCGAGATGCGATACTTCTTTTCAAGTGAATGTTTCTCTCTTTTCCTAGCAAAGAGATTGTTCTCAGGATAATTTCTAGAAACTTCAAATGATTATTTTTATGGTTTTAGTTAAGTAACTGTTTTGCTGGAAAGAAGTTTGGCCAAACTTCTTAGAGTGTTTCCGGTGAAATCCCTCTCTTTCTTCTAATTTGGAAAGGCATTTGGTCCTTTACTGTTTAGTTTAACGTTAACAAGTGTGCACAGGTATATATGGAAGAGGAGCTGTTCTTTCACATTGTTTTGTTTTAGTTAATATTTGAGATAAAAAATAGATATTTGAATATATTAACATCAAATATGTTTTAGGATTATTTTTATTATGTATACAAAATTACATTTCATTTTGCAACTAAAATTATATCCAATAACCCTTTTAAATCTCTAAATACAGAAAAATATAATTTTAAAACATCACAAATGTTCATGGTTATGTTTTTGTTTTTAGATAGAATTAAAGTATAAAATAAATTAAGTAGAACTAACTCATTCACTAATTAATAAATAAATAATGAAAAACCAGATGTGGTGGCTCACACCTGCAATCCCAGCACTCAGGGGGCAGAAACTAGAGGATTGCTGTGAGTTCAAGACTAGCCTGGGTTATACAGTGAGCTCAGGGCCAGCCTGAACTACAAAGAGAAACCCTCAAAACAATTAAATGGATAAATGAATGAATAAATAAATAACTCGAGTTTGTTATAGTTCAAATTTGTTTCTAATCTGAAATACTTTAACAATGTTTATATTATGTGGTTTTTAATGAGTCTATGAGAAATACTGATTTCAGTTAAAAAGATACCTGGCAATTAAACATGTTTATGATTGGACTTCAAATTATTTATCTTACTTTAATATTTATTCTAAAATATATTGTCAAATATATTCACTTTTTAAAATTAATTACTCTGGGATATCAGAAGGGATTTCCTTTGGGAAGAATGTTTCCAGAAATTCTATTCTGTTTTAGAATCTTTACATTTTATTTACACTTTTAATATCCTATGAAAGACAACTATCATTGAGCTTCTCAGTGTGAGCTGCAGCACCTCAGAGAGAGGGGACATGTGCTCACTTTGTTAGAACAATAAGACACATGTGAATTAATTTGCTCAAAATTATCTCATTTTCCAGGCCTGGTGGCTCACGCCTGTAATCCCAGCACTTGGGAGGCAGAGGCAGGAGGATTGCTGAGTTTGAGGCTTGCCTGGGCTACATAGTGAGCTCAGGGCCAGCCTGAACTACAAAGCAAGACCCTGTCTCTAAAAACAAACAAACGAACAAACAAAAATCATCTCATTAAAACACTATAATTAAAAATGAATTTTTGATATCCAAGTCTTGTTGTATTTGGTTCGTTTTATTGGTCCTTATGACTTACACAGAGTATGGAGTTTCACTCTGACTTCTTCAAATATGCATATAACAATTTTATTCATTGTGAGAAATTACAGGTAGTGTGTTGATTCATAGTGTTCAATAAAAATGGACTCTTTGTCAATGTTGAGATACTGTCATCTTTTGAAGAATAATGATTTTATAGATCTTCCATGTCCTAAATATCTGACTTTCAGCAGTAGTCATGTTTGATATGGTTCTATGGTCTCCTACTGAACACCAAATTCAAGAAAACAAGGAACTTACAGCATGAGATTAGCGACTAGTTTCAGGGAAGGCCTCTTTCACCTTTGAAAACGAGGTCATTTTTAAGGAGCAAGAGGAGTACTGCAAGGTTGCATTTTTTTTTTCTTTTTTGCCTCTGAATAATGTCATTGGAGAAATGGCCAAGTGCAGACAGATTAACAACAATGCAATGAATGTATAACTTTGTTCTTTTACAATTTACATGCAAAGTCCAAACATTAAAAGGAGAAGAACAGTGAAAATGGGGAGACTCATAACTCTGATCTTGTAGGATGTAATTGTGTTGTGTGAGGTCAGAAGGACACCTAAAACAAAGAATATAACCCTTGCTCTCAGTGCCAGTGCAGAGCTTTGTTTCTGAGGTCTGTCACTTCTGATGGTGATTGTCTTTCATAGAAATACTCCTGCTTTTACATAGTTAGGTTTTACTGTGTTCTTTCTCATCTGTTACCTACTTTTGCTGATGTGAAGAGAAATGCAGGATCAAACATTTCAAAACGATAATGCCTTGAACAAACTATTTGAAAATCAACATCCTTTGAATTTCATATTTTCACTGAATTATAAAGTAACTTTTACAAAGGGCTTTGATACATATTCCCTAGTAAAAAAATCCTATTTTAATAATTTAAAATTATTATATTATCTGTATTTATGAAAGGATGATCTTTAACTTTTTTTTTGGGGGGGGGGGTCTCGCTTTGTAGTTCAGGCTGGCCCTGAGCTCACTATGGTGCCCAGGCAAGCTGCCGCGAACTCAGCAATCCTCCTGTCTCTGCCTCCCGAGTGCTGGGATGACAGGCGTGAGCCACCACGTCCGGCATTGTGGTAAGCGGTGTTGATTGTTGGTGGGCGTGTCTCCACGCCCAGCATTCTATGTGGTTACCGGGGATCGAACTCAGGACCTTGCGCTTGCGAGGCAGGTGCCGGAACCACTGAGCTAACCCTCCGGCCCAGGATGATCTTTAACTTTAAATGGAATAGTCATCTATAATTACCAGATCAAGTTACTCTTTCCTTATGAAAGAAAATAATAATCCTCTGTTGTAGCATTTAAATATTAGCTTATGTCAACATGGAGGAAAATCTATGAATTTTAGTATATTTTAGAATATTTGCATCACACAAAATATTTTACACCCATAAAAACCCTCTGTGATGCACATATTTATGTTTAAATTCCTTGAAGATGACTAATTTTTACTTTCTGTTTAGTTTAATCTTTTCAATAAATCTTACGCTGTTGTGATATAGGCTTTTCAGATTGACTTTCCACTCTAGTAGTGTCATTTAAGCTCGCTCACGCCTTTCATGTGTTAACACTGACTGAACTCCTGTCTGTACTTTTGATCGTCTACCAGTTGTTGTACCTCAGCACACCTTGGTTGCTTCCAAATTCCAGCCACCATGAGCAAACTGGGGAAATACCTTTGTGCAGGATCTTGTGTAGATATAGTCTGTGGAGTTTCAACTCCAATAAACAAATACAATGAGTGAAATTATTTCATTCTACACTGTAAGTTTATTTCTGTCAGAAACTCCTGAACAGTTTCCCACAGTGGCTGCACCATTTGGTAACCCCATCACGAGTGAGGAAATCGTCTCTTTTCCCTATCTTCTCCAGAACTTAGTGTTATTCACCATGTAATGGTTGACCATCCTCTTAGGTATGTTGTAATATCTGATTATTTTAATTTTCATTGCTCTTATAATATGGATATATGATGTGGTGCCTTTTCATGGATTTAGTTGCCATTTGTATATATTTACTCCAGAAACATTAAAGTCTTTGGCTCAATGTTCACTGTTTGTTACCATTGATTTTAAAGTCCTAGATAATACTACTTCAGTAAATGTAAATTCAAATGCAATATGTTTCATCTTCCCCTACCAATTATTGTTTTATTTTAATAAAGTCCATTTTATTCATTATTTTCCTTATATATCATACCTGTGGTGTCATTTCATATGATACTGTCATGATCAGAGTTACCTTGGTATTCCCCTCATTTGTGTTCTGGGAGTTTATATTTCTCTTTTAGAGTCTTGATTCATTTAGAACTGTTGCATTTTGCTTTTGGTTACTTAGATAACCGTTCTTCACTCTAAGAAACAGAGGAGCTTCGGGAACTAAAGCTCAGGATGGTTTCTGAGATTCCCCAAGTATAAGGCTCTTAGGATATTTAACTTCAAATCATGTCTAGGACTGGCAAATATCAGCTCCATTACTGTTCAAATTTCCTACCTTGACACTGGTTCCCATATGAGTTATTCTCTGTACTTACCTGGTTTCCTTCCTCCATTTACGGGCAGTCATTTGCCCTTCAACTTTATTTATGAGAGAGCAGAGATTTTATGAGATTTTCAGTTTGTCTAGATCTTTACTTATTGACACAACAGCTGGGCTACTTCCAAATTTCTTACACATGGATCATGCATTTGAATGCTTAAAATTCATCTCAGTTATGTTTTCCAGTGTTATGCTGCTTCTGTAATATCTATTTTAGAAAATTTAAACTCATTGTTACCTCTTTTCTAATCTAAATTAAAAATTGTTATATTGTACTAGTACAGTGACTACATTTTACTCATTCTCTATTAATTTTAAGTCAGGATGAAGCAAGTTTCCTCTAAGCAGAAGTAAAAAAGTAATAGTAAGTAACACTAAAGGGTTTATCTTGAAAACATTACCAGGAAGGAGTGTGTGAATTCAGGGAAGCTCAGCCCTAGATCCTGAATGGTGGCTGTCTGTCCAGAGCTGCAAAGTAGTTCCTCTGAGCAGAGCTTTGGTTGGCAGATTTTATTTTTACCATATTTTATTGTGTTTGCTCATTTCAAAACCACAAATCACACAAGTTGAAACATCTAATATAGGTTGATGTATTTTATACTACAGAATCAGTGCATCAGGTCCATTGTTTTAAAATCCATATGGGGAATTGTGATACTTTTGTTTTCCTTCTTAATGATCTTACAAAGTAAAAAAAAAAAAATCAAACTATCAAAAGTAATTCCAAAAGTTCTTCCAGAGGTAATCATATGATAAAGGTTACTAACAGAAAATGACACAACTAAATCCCTTGAATTCTAAAAGGAGAATAGGATATGCATTTTTTTGGAAGATTTAAAACCTTTTTCAGATACATCCAGAACACTGGAGTCCCAGGGCAGGAAGACAGACATGAGTGGAAGAAAAACTAATTAATTAATCAATCAATCCTTAATTATATTAATTATCTCTGGACAGAACTGCTTGGAATTTACATTGCAAAAGCTATTGTGTTCATTAACTCTCCATTTATCCTTTTCTCCATTGTAGTTTTGATAAGACTGTAAAATAAAGTTTTATTTCCCTCTGTACTTTGATATTTATTTCTCCACTTGATTCACTGATCCTTCAGGTAATGTTGGGAGTCCTGATTTTAAAAATCATTTTCTACTATGTTTTCCTGACATCCGCACACTCTCCAGCTCTATTTCAGCTTAGTCCGACTGCAATGGGTGATAGAAATGGAAATGTTCTAGAATAACAGTATATCATGGACACATATATTGAAAGTGATTATTGGTTGTGCCTATGGTTAAGACTTTTAATCTCATTCTTTGACAACTAATAATAAATGAGCAATGAATTTTATGTTTCATTTTCTTTCTGTTAAATAATGGGTCATTGACTTGTAGTCTCATGATTTAAGTATTTTATATTTTAAAATTCTTCAAGCTGTGTACAATTCAGGGGCTGATAGCTAAAGAAGAAAAAAAAATGTGAACAAAAGAAAACCTAGGTTCACTAAAAAAGGTAAGTATTTAAGACAATAAAGAAAAATGCTGAAGAGTTTCAAAGCCAGACAGCAAAGATGTGATTGGGATATGCCTGAAGCAATATGTGAATAGGAAGTTTCACTCAGGGATTTTTATTTTGTTTTGTTTGATACTAGAAGAAATTGCTGTACACGTAATGCACATGGTGATGAATACTGAAATAGGAGTAGCCTGAAACCCAAAAGTCATAGAAAACAAAAAGTAATAATGAAGATATATCTGAATATAATAAACAAGATTTTTTAAAGTAAATGAAAATTACATATAAAATCCTTCATGGAATTTACAGGCAGTAAATTTCATTTGTTAAAAATAAGAGAAATTATGTATCTGTTCTTTCTGGAAAAAATCTGGATTTTTGTAAATGTTAAACTATCATTATGGTCTGTCTGTATAAGAAATTTTATGGCATATATTTAGAGTTTTCTCTGAGCATTTTATGCAATTTAATGAATCAGATTCTGTTAAGATGAATTTGTAAGAAGATCATATGGGGTCAGAGTGAAAACTCATAGTAACACTAGGTGAAATTTAATTTCATGTCATTTTAACCTATTGCCTGGTGCTATTTTTTACCCAATAAGTAAATGTGAAGCATCTTTGAGAAAGGCCCTTAAAGTGAAACTTCAAGGAAGCCAAAATGACAAATTAACAGCCCAATATGCAAAGAAATAACCACAAGGAAGAACAAAAAGTACTAATTTAAGTCTTAACACAGCATTATGCAGCAATATACTCGGAGAGGCTTTACTGAGAGCATTTTAAAAAATGAGATCACAGTGGTGATGTCGAGAGGAACCACAGGATTCGGAGTAGGAAGTGAGCAGATGAATTACTGACACTGAGGAAAACACAAAGGCTGAAAAAGAAGAGAGGGGCAAGGAAAAGAAAACATTCCAGAGCAGAAAGAAGACAAGCGGTTCTTTTAAACTCAGACCCAATTTAGCAATGAAAGCAAACACACAAAATGAAGTTCAAGTCATCTGACCAGTGTTAAAGCTCACAGGGAAAGTATATTTTGACGAGTTTTGTTTGGCAGACTGTTGTGTCATTTTACTTAGAAAAAGTGTAATTTAGTTAGATTTTTCCTCTATTAAAACTGTTTAATGCTACTTAAATTTCACGTCCTTAATCCTCATCCCTAAAAGAGACTCAAGAATTCTGAAATACCAGAGCACAATTCTATTATTTAGGAAGAAGGAAGTGTCCATCTACACACATTCCTATGTGGTATGGATATGGAAAGAATATTGAGGCTCAGTGTAGAAATCTTGTCGGAAAAATTCACTTTTCCACTATTTACATGCAACCAGACAGTGAGTTTTTAAAGCCTCCTTGGTATGCAAAAGCTCATTTCCATATTTATATTTTCATACTTTCAATTTTTCTGTACAAATATTATTTTAACTCATACAAAATATTATTTTTAATATCACTTAATAATGTAGTTGTGATTATATTTTAATTAAGAGCAACAACAGGACTAGAAATTTAAAGTGTCTCAAATATTTATTGCTGAGTTAAGACATTTGGTTAAAATTAATAAGAATTTATGATCATAACCTACTGAATTGAGACATCATACTGTATTTAAGAGGTGGTGTTTGTTTTGTTCTCTTAAAAGATTTCCTTTTTGTTAACTTTTATTAAGTTGCACACGTACTGTGCATGACACACTTCGATCACGCACTTTGGTGCAGTGAGTACACACAGACATGGACTGCTCTGCTATCTCTACCCAGAATCCCTCCCTGCCTTCCTGTGGTCGGGCCTGAGCATCTTGGGCTTCCCGTTAAGTGATTACGTACTAGCTTCCATTACTCTTCCATAGTAAGAGTTGCTAATGTGGAACTGCTTTGGTGGATTTTTCTAATTTGTTATGGCTCTTCCCATTTTTATTTTACATTTCAATTTTTCAATTTAATTTAATTTAATGGTACATTATGTATACACATCATAATTACATCCACACGGAAAATTTATACCTGTATGTGACATAACTTAGTTCTCATTTTTCCCCTTCCCCCACCCACCCTACGATCCTCTGCCCCCATATACACAAGCTTTGTTTCTTTTTTTAACCAGCAATTTTTTCTTTTCCCTCATTATTTACCCCTAAACCCCTTTTCCCTTTGAATATTTACTTTTTCACAATATCAGTTATGCATTCTGGAACACATTTAGAACTTCAGTTTCTCATACCCGAGAAAAGATATGATATTTACACATCTGTGACCTATTTATTTCACTTATGAGTATGTCCTTAAGGTACATCCATTTGAGTTTAAATGATTCAAAATATCATTTTTATGGCAGAGTAATACTCCATTTTATTTTTTAAAAAACTCCACATCTTCTTTACCTAGTCTAGACTTGTTGAACATTTGGGTTGTTTCCAAAATTTAGCTATCATAAACTGAGCTGCTATAAACATGTGTGCATATGTGTCACTGTGATATGAATCTTGTAACTGTTACGTGTATATTCCCAGTAGGGGAATAGCAGGCTCAAATGGCACTTCTAATCCTAGTTTTCTGAGGAATCTCTACACAGATCTCCTCAATGGCTGTAGCAGTCTACATTCCCACCAACAGTGGAGAAGGGCTCCTTTTTCTCCACTACTTCATCAGCATTTGTTGCTGGCTAATTCCAAAACAGCAGCTATTCATTGTGGAGTGAGATGAAATCTGTGTTGTTCTCATCGGCATCTCTCAAATGACTTTGATCATGTCTCCATATACTTCTTAACTGCCTTTGCTTCTTCTTCTGAAAAGTGCCTGTTCATTTCAGATGCACATTTTTGAACTGGGTCTTTTTGAGGGGACTGATTTTTTTAAAGCTCTTTATTTATTCTAGATAGTAGCCCTTTGTCCGAGGAATCGCTGGCAAAGGTTTTAATCCCATATTGTTGGTTTCCTTTTCACTGTGCCAGTGGTTTCTTTTGCTGTGCAGCTCAAAAATCAACCACATTTTTATACACAAAAAACAGATTCATTGAAAAATAAATTGGGGATTCAGTTCCTTTTACAATAGCACCCAGAAAAAATGAAATATGTAGGAATCAATTTAACAAAGGAGGTGAAAGAACATTACTCCGAAAACTACAACATTCCAAAAATGGAGATAGAAGAGGATATCAGAAAATGGAAAGGCATCCCTTTTTCCTGGGTTGGAAAAAGGCTTTACTCCCACAACTACTATATAGATTCAATGCAATCCCGATTGAAATCCCAGTGCCATATTTCACAGATCTAGAGAAAATCATCCCAAAATTCATCTGGAACCACAAGAGGCCTACAGTAGCAAAAGCGATTCTAGGGAACAAGGACACGGCGGGGGTATCACTTTCCCCAACTTGAAACTTTACTACAGAGCCACTGTGATAAAAACAGCAGAGTGCTGGCAAAGAAACAGATCTGAGGATCAGTGGAACAGATTAGAAGATCCAAAAACAACTCTAGATACACTGTTTCACATTTCTTTTGCATGATATACTTGAGGTAATAAAATTGAATATTTCTAAAACATATTTTTATATATGTGTATTGTATTCCCAATGATCCAAAAAAATTGTAATTTTATTTTGTTTGGTTTGTAGATAATTTTAATGCTAAACTTAAGTATTCTATTTATTTTAGTTTTGCTTCTTGTGTTTTTACACTTCTTTTCCATGTTCTGCCTTCATTTGTTACTAGATCAAATATAATCTGAAAACATCACCAACTGTTAGGCTTCTTTTGTCCATTATTTTGTGATATTATTACAACATGTATATTCTGTCTATTGCATTTGGCTCTGAATGTGGCTGGAATCTTAAACAATAAGCATCTTATTCATATCATCTTGTAACTTTAAGTTGTTTATTCAAAGTTCAATCAATTTTTCCAAAATACCTGCTATTTTGATTTTGATTTTTGCTACAGTAAATTATTCATCCTACAGTATAGCTCAGTGTAATTACCACTCATTCAGTGTAATTAGTGGATCTTTATCTTCCAATGCATTATAACTCACATGAGTTTTCTAGCTTAGCAGTACCAACATATCACATCTTTGCATTTAACTTTGCTGCTCAACAATTGACACACTGACTTTTTTTTTTTTTGCTTTTTGAGACAGGGTCTTGCTTTGTAGTTCAGGCTGACCCTGAGCTCACTATGGTGCCCAGGCAAGCCGCCGCGAACTCAGCAATCCTCCTGTCTCTGCCTCCCGAGTGCTGGGATGACAGGCGTGAGCCACCACATCCTGCATTGTGGTATGCGGTGTTGACTGTTGGTGGGTGTGTCTCCACGCCCAGCATTATATGTGGTTACCGGGGATCGAACTCAGGTCCTTGAGCTTGCGAGGCAGGCACCGGAACCACTGAGCTAACCCTCCGGCCCCACACTGACTTTTTCACACCACTGTGATACAGCTTCTTGAAGTCCTTAGCACTCAATGAATGCTTAAAAAGTACTTAAATACTCACTCAATTTTATTAATGATATTCTATTACCATCATCTTTTTGTTCTTCACTGTCATTAAGATGGAAGATCTAACAGTGGTAAAGAATATGTTTAAGATATATAGAAAAGTAAACCTTTAAAACATCTTCAGTATAATTATGACAATCTACATTTTATATAACAAAAATTTCACTGTCATTGTTGTGGTCTCTGTTTTTTTTCCCTCTCAGTGACTAGTTTGGAACCCAGGTCCCCACATATGCAGGACATATGCTCTTCCACTGAGCTGTATCTTCAGTCCCAGAAGATTTTTAAAAATCTAAGTGACTGTGTAAGACAATATTCAAAACAAAATATGATATGGCCTCAAAGATTGCTCCATTCTTAATCTTTTTCTTCAAAGAAGTCCTTTAAAGATGTTTAATTTCCATGTTTTCTATTATGCATTTGAATTGTATGCTTCAATGTGGTATTAAATGTTACATTCTACCATAATTTTTTCTACTTTTCATTTTTATTCTGGTTACCTTTTCTACACTTGCTGGTTTTGTGTACAAATCATAGGAACTCAGCGTTGATCCAGAAGTCTGTGGTGAGCTTGCCTGTCCTTTTTTCAGATAAGACAAAATCAGGTTTGTCCAAGGACTCAGCCAAGCTCCCCCGTCCTCCTGTTCTGCCACTGGCAATGTGAAGTCCCCCTTCATTCTACTCGCCTTGT
>PVIC010036249.1:0-18658 GCA_004025085.1 Thryonomys swinderianus
TGTCATAGATATTTTTGAGTTTATCTTTTTTAGTATTAACTTTTTGACTCTTGTGTTTTGTCTTTTACCATTTAGAGTTTTTAACCATTATTTCTAAAACAATACTTTCGTTTCTACTTACTCTTCATATGAACACTGAATTATATTAATGTTATATGCAGTAATTTCCTTAGTCCCTTCTTTCTCCTAGTTTTTATCATTTTTCAGACTGCATACATTTTACTCACTTGTTCTAAAGTTCGCTGATTCTGTACTTCATCATTCCTACTCTTATTGAACCCAGTCAGTGTTGTTTTATTTCTGTTGTGTTTTCAGTTTAACAATTTCTGTTTATTCCAGGAGAATTTGTAATTGATTAGCAAAGCATTATTTTGTTTGCTGCTTAAAAATGCTTTTCATATAATTCCATCATCTGAGCTATTTTAGTATTCATGTCGGTTTGATTGTCTTTTCTAATTCAGATTGAATGATTTGGTTGTTGCTGTAGCTCATGGATTTTGATGTAGCCTGGAACTTGGTATATTGTGTTAGGAGAATTCAAATCCTATTTATATCTTTTATTTTGACAAGTCGAGATTCAGTACATAAGTCCTAACCTATTTTTGTGATCTGTGGTTTCCATTAACAATGTTATGATCTTTGATTTCCTTTGTGTACATAGTGACATTGGGGTGAGCCATTACTGGTCTGCTGATGGCACAGGAGGGGAAAAGGGATTTCCTCAGGCATATGTCTTTTCATAAGAGTTAGAAATGTCAGTTCTCTGAAATGTAGAAACTTCTTGTACCTTCCACAGGAGATATAGATAGTACTATTGGATCTATGAGATACTCCCCCTCCACTAGCCTGAAGCTGATAGCATCCCAGGGCCAGACCCCCAGCCCTTTTTCTTGGGGCCTGCTGCCTGGAGGTGAAGCTGGGAAAGGACAAGAACAGTGGATGCAGTTGACCTGACTCAGCACCTGTGCTGTCAGTCATGCTCTGAAAGATTGAGCATTTCAAATCCTTGAGCCCAACCCATTCAGCATCTGCCTGGCTATTTTCCTTTCCACTATCATTAGCCTACTTCCTCTGAGCCTAACTTTGCCCTTTAAACTTCAGTAAAATGAGCTGCTTTTTCTGTACCATTGAAGTTGTCTCAACTGGACTGTCCTACTATTGACTCAGTATTGCAGTGCTGTGTTTAAGTATTATAATTCATACTTGACTTTGTAATGGTCTCAAGTTTTATTATGAGTATATTGTTGGCAGTTCTGTTTTATTGTTTTTGTTGTTAGTCTCTTACTATACCTAATTTATAAATTATATATAGGTAACAATTGGAACCCAGGGATAAGTGCTGTCTGTGGTTTCAGGGATATTGAATTTGGGGATGACAGTTCTTTACTTAAAAAATATGCTGCTTCTTTCTGGCTACATGGTTTCTGATGAAAAATCTGGTATCAGTTGAGTCATTCTCTCCCCTTAGATAGGGTGTCATTTCTCATTACTTGAAATTTTTTTTCTTGTTCTTTAGTTTTCAGTAGTTTGATTATTATGGGCTTTGCATGACTTTCATTATGTTTATCCAATTTGGGGTTCACTTAGCTTGAGTCTCTTAAGTTTATCTTTTGTTGTCAAATCTGAGAAGGCATTTGCTGTTTGAATACTTTTTGAGCCTCTGAAATCCTTTCTGTATCCTTCGTAAGTTCTGTATTGTGGTCAGTCTGGTTCCTAAGTTTCTGTGTATTTGTTTGAAATTCTTTTTTTTTTTTTTTTGAGACAGGGTTTCGCTTTGTAGTTCAGGCTAGCCCTGAGCTCACTATGTAGCCGAAGACAGTCTCAGACTCTTGGCAGTCCTCCTGCCTCTGCCTCCTGAGTGCTGGGATTATGTGCATGAGCCACCATGCCCAGCTCCATTTGATGGTTTTTTATATTAACTCTGCTGAAATCACTTTTTCATTTGTTTCACATGTTCATATATATTTCTAGGGTGGTGTTTAAAACTCCCATCATGAGATTTCACTATATAATTTTGATGTTAGCATCTGATTGTTTTGCTCATTCAAGTTAAAGTTTTCCTAGTTTTTGGTATAATGAGTGACTTTTGATTGTATCCTGGATATTGGGATATTATGAGACTCTGGACCTTATTTAAATTTTCTTTATCAAGCTTCCTGTGCTACCACTTCGGTGGCTGGTGGGAAATATGGAGGATACTGCCCTGTTATTGCTAAGATGGGTTGAAGGGACTGATTTCTGAGATAGCCTCCTTTGACAGCTGGTAGGGGAGAGTGCCTTGTTATTGCTGGCCCAGGTGGGCTGTGAGGCTCACTGGTCCTAAGGACACCATCTTGGCTGGTAGGGGGAGGAAGGCCTAATTATTATGCCCTCATAGCCTCCACGAAGGTTGCTTGAGGGATTGTTACCTATGAAAGGTGGCTGGAGTTTCTGCTGCTCCTTTGACCTCCTCTGAACTGGTGGGAATGGACAAACATGTCTTAGTGCCACTGGTTGAGCATACTGAGTAAAAATTTTTTTTTTTTTTGAGACAGGGTCTCGCTTTGTAGTTCAGGCTGGCCCTCAGCTCACTATGTACCCCAGGCAAGCCTCGAACTCAGCAATCCTCCTGCCTCTGCCTCCCAAGTGCTGGCTGGGATTAAAGGCGTGAGCCACCATGCCTGGCCTGAGTAAAATTTTTGGAGGCCATGAGGACTAAGGTCTAGGCCCCAGCAATCTAAACCAGAATGGAGTCACTTGTGGTATGCGATGTAACCACACTGAAAGTAAAACAGGGTACTTTTCCAAAAAACCAGCAGATTCACAGCAACCAATCCATAGGGCTCTGATTAGCATAAACTGGGATAAGGAAGTCCCTCTTGTTTCAGCCCTATAAAGGAAAGTAATTTTGAAACAACCAGCTGCTTTTTTGTTCCTTTGTCCATTTCTGTCGGTAAAGCAAACCTCTGCTCAGTTCTTTGGAGTGCATTTATATTTTGGAAGTGGGATCCTGCCTGCCTCATGAATTGCTAATAAAAGCCAAGTAGATCTTTAAACTAAATTTGTAGAAATCTTTAAAGATAGGAGTTTAGCATTTCTATATGGGCTCATCAGGTGAGATGGATGTTCTTTGTGTTCCCTTGGCTTTCTCTGACTACACTATGGCCAGGAGGAAAGTGGGTTTTTTGTTTGTTTCTTTTGAGATAGGGCCTCCTATGTAGTTCAGGCTGATCTTGAACTCCTTTTATAGCTCAGGTTGTCCTGGAACTCATGGCAGTCCTCCTGCCTCAGCCTCCAAGTGTAGCACCACCACAGCTGCCGAGGAGTGTTTTCTTACAGCTAAGAAGTGGGGATGAGGGAAGTTGTCTAGTGTGAGGTAGGTTGTGCTTTTTCCATCTTGTTTGGATGGAATAGTGCAATGACAGTTGATACGTTTTCTGTCCACTGAGTTACTCCCCAGCTTTACTGTTTGAGTTTAATACCATTTTTATTCACACATTTTTTCATTCTTTAGCAGCTCTTTTGATAGAGTTCTCAAATGATACAGGTAACCCATTTAGAGTGTACAATACTATGGGTTTTTTGGTATGTCCACAGATAACTGGTCAGTATTTAATTATTTTCATTATCTCCAAAAGAAATTCTTACTTTGAAGCCACATCTCCATCCATTTCAATCCCCTCAACCACAAAACACTTGTATGTATAGATTTTTTTTATTGAGGTAAAATGTATCTAACAGTTTATCATTTTAAGTAACTTTTAATGTATTATTTAATAAATCAATAATTTCATATTTAAAAACTGTAAAGTGATATAAGTTAAAACTATAAATTTTATATGAACTTGTGATTTTTTTCTAATGTTTCTATTCTGTGAAATACATGCTATATAACAGTAAGCTCCTAACACTAAAACGTGTAAATTGGACAATATATTGTTTTATTTTACTAAAAACAAAATTTTATATTATGAAGTCTAATATCTACTCTGGAGATATGAAAGTTACATAGCTATAGTTAATGAGGGACAGTTTTCATATGGACTTTATTTTGGGAGCTTTCAAAGTCTCTTAAATTGAATGAAATAGACATTTTATTATGTGTAAGGAATTAAGTAATTTTAAAGGCATTTTCTGAGAAGTGAAGTTATTTTTTTGTTCACTATTATACCTTTACAACATAACGTATTTAAGACAGTGTTGTTAAATTGTTATAACTTAACTAAAAGTTTTTTATCATTGAGTTTGTATTTCATGAGACTTTGCAAGGGAAGAATTAATTGTGATTTGTATATAGTAAAAGATTTAAAAAATTCAATTTGACATTGCTTTTGTTATTAAAGATAAATATGTGCTATTTTTATGTTGGTAGGTAAGCAAAGTTACAGTTCATAAGGGATGCAGTTATATGTTAGAAGAGTTGTCTACATATTAATTTCTCATAAATACTGAAAGGAAGGCATTTGTTAATTTGGTATTTTTTATGTCTGTTTTAAATGATGATAAGTTAGCTTTGCAGTTGAGTGAGTAGCTAATGACACTGAATCTTATTGTCTCAGTTACTTTTCTCAGTACTGGGATAAAATACCCAGCACTCAAAGGTTAAATGAGGAAAGGTTTATTTTAGCTCATTTAGTTATTGTAGAGTTTCACTCTGTGGTCAGCTGACTCCGAGGCAGAGTGGCATGGCAGAGGAGAAACAGTCCATGGGAGTGTAGGGAAGAGAGCAATAAATAGCAGATTTTCTTTTCCCTTTTATCCCTTTTATTTATTCAGGCTACAAGCCTTTTAGGTGGTGCCACTCACACCCATTGTGGGCTTTCTTTTATTTACACCCAGAACTAATTAGTGGACCAATCCTGTACCACATACCCTTAATCCCAGTATCATACGCTTTAGATTCAGCTACCTCCAAAAAGCCCCACCTGTAAGTGCAAGAGGCTTTGGGGAGACGCTAGATGTATCAGATTTTTGTGATGCTAATTTTCTTATTCTTTGAGTCTACACAGAATTACACAGTTTTCTCTGAATTGTAAAGATTTTATAATCTAGTAGTGTGTTCGTTAGCTTTATATAAATATAAAGCTCTTCCTTTACTGTGGTAATTCACAATTGAAAAATATTGGGGAGGTGGGTACAGAATTTTCCTTTCCTTCTGCCCTTCCTTTTTGTCTTCATTCCTTTCTTCCTTCCTCATTTCTTGAATCTTTCCCCTATTCTCTTTTTCTTCTTCTTCCCTTTCTTAAGACATGCTAGGCACACATTCTACCACTGTACACTCTAGTCGCCCAAATGAGTTTTAAGATTGTATTAATGTAATTGCTCAGGCCCAGGATTCCTTAGAATCAGACTCATTTTTGTACAGGTTTATAAGAATTTCCTTTAAAAGGGATCCATATTTCACTCAAATATAAAAAACTCTTTCTACCTGCCAGTATGTGAACATTTCACTTAATTTTCTTGTACCTTAGTTGCATTAGCATAGGGAACATCACAATTCTAGATACCTGGAATATGTATCCTAGATACTTTAGGTGAAATGTGAGTTTAAGCTAGTTATTGCATTGACCTATTTTTATTTAGGTACATGTAAATTATATGCCTTCCAGTACTAGAATGTTCTGTTGAAACTTTCTAATTTTTTTTTTTAAGCCTTTGGTGGCAGCTAAGATAGCTGTCCTCTTTCTTTAGCATGGCAGTACTCTTGGGTTTGTATCATCTGTTCTGTCGTCTTTGTTCACATTGTTTTTACTCATTTTAAAAATATGTTTCCAGAATTATACTTAATTGCTAGAAGCATTGATTTTTCTTGAGTGACAAACCAATTAAGTGTGTATGACACTAGGCAACAAAGATACTTACGATTCTCTGCTTATCCTGTTTCTGAAAAAAATCCATTATTCATCATCTTTTTGTTTTTAAATACTGAGGTGAAATTTTCAATACAATAGGAAAATTGCTTTGGAAATGGAATAAATTGCTTGCCAGTTCAAAGGCTGCATTTCTTAAGTCTAGGAGGTTACTAAACATGATTTTGCTTATATTCATTATTTTCCAGAGCTTACCACACTGCTTTTACAGTGTTAAACTTGCTAAGATGGTGACTTTTGCTAAAGTATGACATTATTGTCTGAAGAACTTAATGAAAAGACTAGACCAGAAATCTTTTTAAATGTATATTTAAGTGGTATTTTGCTTTTTAATTGCATTTTATATATCCATTTTATAGTTGACTTTTAAAATGTGATTTATAGAGAAATAAGAAAAAAGGACTTTTTAAGAGAAGAATGTTGTTTGGGGATTGTTACTTCACAGCTTATGTAAATTTTTTTTGCCTAAATCAACTGCAATGTAATTTTCATCTTGTAAAGAAGTTCTGTGATATTATTGAGAGTAGTTGAAATTGTTGGCAGATTGTATCTATACACTAAAATGAGTGTATAAAATAAATGTGTAAAATCATTTTGATGGGTAGAGTGCTGTGTTCAAACAGGGTGAAAATAAATGACTTTATTTTCCCTAACATATTCAGCAAAAGAAGTAAGGATATTTCATTTCTACATTGTCCTTTTTAGTGACAGTATAGCATTCTATCATATATGTAACCAGTTCTTTAATCATGGATATTGCAGTTTGTTTGCTTTCCTTGGATATTCTTCCACACAGCATAGCTGTGATAGTCATTTTTGTAGGTAAATCTTGTGCATATATTTAATTTCTATATGTAACTAGAACCTGTAGTGAAAGTTGGTTCACATTACATAAAAATCAAAGGCCTGCAATGCTTGCTTACCATTTGTTCATCAGTGGCCATCATGTTTGTCAAAGACTGGGCCATACTGAATGTTAAGAATAACTTTTTAAATTTGACAAGCAAGGCATCTTCTTTTGTTTGAATTTGATGGATTTCAGAGTCCGTTTTGGAAACAAATTCTTAGGCTTCAAACCTTTTGAATGGCTTCTTATTACACTTGGAAGTAGACTGAAATGCCTACCTTGTACTTTTCTGGCACTGTGTTCCTTATCCCTGCCTCTCTCTTCAGCCATAATTCTGCTGTCCCACTGGCCATCTCTGTCCTCTCCATCTCTGTCTGTATACCACTTGCTGTTCATCCTAGACTTTTAGTAGTTGGATTTTTCCATCAGGTATTCTCATTTCTTGGGATGGGCTCCTGGGTAATCCAAGGAAAACCCATCTAGTCACTTCTAGTCTTATCACTCTGTTCCGTTTTCTTCTTAGCACTTCCCTTTTATAAGTATCCCGTTTTGTTAACTTGTTTCTGTCCTGCTAGCATGAGAACTTTATATAAGGTCTGATAAAAAATATGGTTAATGTTTAAAATTTTTAAATATATATAAAGTTCAAAACACATTGTCATTAATCCGCTTCAGAGTACTCCTCCTCACTCCAAACGCATTTATCTCATTCTTGCCACTTTCTGAAGCAATACTAGAAGTCCTCTTTTGTGAGTATCTTTAGTTACATTGTTATGGCTTCCTTAATGTTCTGAGTCTATTTAGAATGCTTGCCTTTCATTGTCATTTTGACTTAGGG
Organism: Thryonomys swinderianus; assembly: GCA_004025085.1. Taxonomy (NCBI): domain Eukaryota; kingdom Metazoa; phylum Chordata; class Mammalia; order Rodentia; family Thryonomyidae; genus Thryonomys; species Thryonomys swinderianus. The sequence goes on from PVIC010036249.1 coordinate 7,535, forward strand.
GAAGAGCCAGAAGTCACATGATGTCAGATCTAGTGAATAAGATGAATAAGGACACACCATCATATTTATATGTGACAGGAATTAAACAGTAGATCAGTATGGCATGATAAAAAAGTACAGTGAATGTTTAAAAATTTTCAGTAAAAGGTACATTGTCATTAATTTCTCTTAGAATAGCCAGTACATTCCCCCTTGCTTCTGATCCATTTACACTTATCCATTTACTTTTGGCAATGTGTACTTTACTGCAATAAGCTTTTTAATATTTAAATATCATTGTTTTTCATCACCCCTGTATATCTGGGGCTGTGTATACCTTATTCTTTGTTATGTTTTCAACACCTACTTAGGATGTGCTAGCACAAAACAGGCACTTGGGTGGATTACAAGAGTCCTGGAGCTCTTAATGTGGTTGAGCATAGTTTTGTAAGTATAGCTGTGTTTGTTTTTTGGGAGATGTCTTTGCTCATTTGTCATCTGAAAAGTGTGTGTTTTTTTTATTTTTGTAAGAACCATTGATAAAATATTATTAAGCATTTTTCTATCTTCTGCTGTTGTATAAGTGACTCATTTGCTATGGTTTTGTTTGATTTTTTTAATGCTGCAGAGTGTAGACACCAAAGTGCCTGGCCTGGTGCCTGGCTGTGGTAAATTTCAGTCATTGTCATCAGTCTCATCCATTCTGCACAGCTTCTTAGTTAGAGAACCTCCCAGGTAGGTTGTTTGTTTGTTTTATAGACAAGGTCTTGCTGTGTAGTTCAGGCTGGCCTTGAACTTACTAGTTAGCCTAGACTGGCCTCAAACTCAGTAGTGATTCGCCAGGCTCAGCTTCCAGAATGCTGGGACTGCAGATGTGCATCACTATATCCAGCTCTCAGATGTTCTTTTTTAGTCTAGGTTTTGATCTGAGTGACAAACTAGTCTCTAAATAATTGATGATTTTAATGGACTTGCTGTTTTGCTCTGTGTATAAAGATTTGGCTATTCTTCTTTAGCCCATTTCTCGTGTGTGTGTGTTTCTCAAAGTATTTGTAAAGTTTGAAGACATCTTTACTGATTTAAAAAACATTGTGATGAAATATTATTATTTTGTATGATTTTAGTTACCATAGATTTGTTGAGGTTGGTACTTGTGTCAGTTTTTGTTATATGTACTTTGAAGCTGAGGTAGTAGGTGCATATGCACTTAAGATTGCTCCTCTTATTGGTGATTTAATCCTTTTATTATTGTGCAATGTCCTTTGATGACTGTTTGCAACCTATGTTCTTTTATGTTTAGTATTTTGATGTTATATGTCATTATATTTAAGTACTCCCTTTAAATAGTGGCAATATCTGGAGCCAATTTTCATCATCTCAACAATGGGCTAGTGCTGGTGACATCCAGTGCAAAAGGCTGGGAATGCTGTTGAACATTCTTTGTGCACAGGGTAGCTTTCTACAACAAAAATTTGTATGGCCCCAAATGTTTAGTGTTTCTCCTTTTGAGAAACCTCATTCTAAGGAGTGCGATATACACAGCTAACTTCACTGTATCCTCACCTTTATCACTTATCACTTCAGGTAAAGTGTAGAACCACCTATTCTTCCTTATGTTACAGTTGTCATTTGTATTTGCATCTACTTATATTGGGAACTTAACCCACAGCATTATGATTTTTACTTTGACTAGTCTTTTGTATTTTTCAAGGACTTTATGGTGCTGTTCTTTTAATCCCAATATTTTAAGTTTCTTTCTGGTATCATTTTCTTCATCCTGAAACTTTATTTAGCATTCTTTTAGGACAGATCTGCTGACAAATTCCCTTCGTTTTCTTTCATTGAAAATGTTTTTGCTGGATATAGCATTCAGGGTTAATACTTACCTTCCTTCAGCACTTTAAACTGTAGTTCCACTATCGTAGAGCCTTCATTTTTCTTCAAAAGAAACTCAAATGTGCTTGAAACATTGTCTCTTTACGTGTAACTAACTGTATTGGTTAGGAATATTTATTTCTCTCCTGGTGTGTAAATTAAGGATTTCAGTATTCTGTCTCAGTTATATTTTAGTGTGGACTCTGGTTGGTTCTGTCTTCTATATAGATTTTTGCAGATGTGAGGGAAAGACTCAGTTTAAGTGATTGCTGTTGTCCTATAGTATCCCAGAAGTCTGCTTTCTTAGTTTTCATTTTTAAATGATACCTTCCACAAAAGCTTGATGTAAAATTAAGACAGCAGCCAGTGTGTCAGCACATGTCTATAATTTCAACATTCTGGGAGGCTGAGGCAGGAGAAGCATAACTTCATGCCCAGTCTGAACAACTTAGAGATTTAGTGAGACTATGCCTTATTAAAAAAAAAAGGGCTGGGAGGTACAAGGGCCATCAATGGTTCAGTCTCTAATAACAGAAAAAAATAGAAAGATGGTGGTTGTTGAATCACCATTATAGTTTCTGACAAATTGTTCTCAATTGCTAAGTTTTTATTTTTCAAAGGCTTGAGAAAAATGAAGTGACTGGTTAGTGGGCTGCTCTTTCTTGGGATCAGAAAATGATTGTTGGTTTAAAATGTATGCTCGTTATGGAGGTTTTTGGTTTTTTTTTTCACCAAATAGAATCCTTTAGTAAAGACAGTAACAAACAGTAAATGGGACATAGTATCATTCCTTATATCTCTGAGTATATCCAATCTGACTAAACTCAGGGATGGTATTTAGATATTTCAGTGTACAGACAACTGTGTTTTATTAAAAGCTGTTTCTAGACTTGGTGACTAAAGTTTTATAACAAAGTATTCGGGTATTACTTGATAAAAATTTATGACTAGTGGTAAAGATGCTTATTTTTCCTATTTCTGAATCAAATGTAGTTAGTGAAGGTTGGGCAGCCTAGGTAGTGCTGTTGCCTGACTGTACGCTGCAGAGGCTTTTCTAAGATTGTGTGTACAGCATGAGTATTATACATATCTTCAACTAATGTAGGTTTTTTTTTTTTTTGAGACAGGATATCTCTTTGTAGTTCAGGCTGCCCTTGAGCTCATTATGTAGCCCAGGCAAGCTCCAAACTCAGCAATCCTCCTGCCTCTGCCTCCAGAGTGCTGGGATTACAGGCATGAGCCACCCACCCAGCACTGTGGTATGTGGTACTGATTGCTGGTAGGCATGAGTCACCATGCCTAGTATTGTTGATTGTGGTTACCGGGTATTAGAGCCAGGGACCTTGTGCTTGCTAGGCAGGTGCTGTAACCAGTGAGCTAAATCACCGGCCCAAAGTAGGCTTTTTTTTTTTTTAAACACAGCCTTTTTCTTGCCTATTTGCCTTGACTTACTTACTTATTTACTTTGCAAAGGACAGTAACTTTACAACATTCTTATTTATAATGGTTTACTTTAGCTGAAGCAGCTTAGTGTAAGGAAAATAATGGGTAATTAGTAAAGTTAGGCGAGATAAAACATACACTGTAATAGAAGACTGCTTAGCCTGGCTCAGCTGTCTTTTTTTTTACTTCTAACTAGGTACCAGCTGGAGGATGAGTCTGCCCATTTGGATGAAATGCCACTGATGATGTCTGAAGAAGGTTTTGAGAATGATGAAAGTGATTATCACACATTACCACGAGCTAGGATAACACGAAGGAAAAGAGGACTGGAGTGGTTTGTCTGTAGTGGATGGAAGTATTTCTGTACCAGGTGTGTCATCCATTGTTACCTGATTTTCTTGTGTTTGAAGGTTATTTATAAGCGTAGCTCCTGCTATATTAATTGGACATATTGATGTAGATATAAATACTAAAGAAGATACTGTATCATTGTGGAGTACTAAAATAGCCTTGGTCAAAAATCAAACAATGTTAATCTAAAAGGAAGAGAAAACCCAATTTATTATGAGACGTTTTAATGGTTAAAAGTTGGAGGAAATTGATTTTATGATTAATGTATGGTAAATTTTGATCACTGTGTCAACATACATAAATACTATTTCTTTTTTATCCAAAAGATAGATAAGAACCTCTAACAATGTAGTTTAATAGTACTATAATTATATGAATTACTTAGTCTTAAAGCTTTGACTTGGAATAAGCTTCTTCTGTTAATATAACTAGCAATATACCAAGATAAAAAGTCCCATATTTCAAACAAGTTTCCTGGTGCTGAGATGAACTGGTATGATTTGCCTTTGACTACAATGTGGTAGGTGAAAGCACATTGTGCATCTCAAACACTGCCCCCTCCTCCCCTAGGAATAGATTACAGCTGAGTAATGCTTTGTGGTTTAAGCAGAGCCTATCAAATCAATTATACAGCTTACAGTCTTTCAGCTGTTCAAGGTTTGTAGTTAATACCTTTATTGCCAGTATGAATTTATTCCTCTGTATCCATAAAGAGAAAGTATCTGTAGAAAAATATATTGTTCATCATTCTTTACATTATCCCTTTGAAAATTTGCAAAAGATGTTCCTGTAACTGATTTGATTTCTGGGACGGCTCATGAGGTGGTATTCTAAGTGTGTTCTGGGAATTGTTGGAATTCGGACTTGAAATTCACAGCATAAAGGTAATTAAGCTGAGAAAGATTTAGGTTCATCATGTTTTGTTCTGCTTTCAGTATATAGCTACAAATCACCCTTTTGTATATGGTAAGATTTCATATGAAGAAAGAATTTCATGCCTAGTCAGTGTTTTAAAAATTGCTAACTGGTGATATTAATAATAATTGTGGTTTATTGAAAATATTTTCTAAGTTAAATAACCAGTATTGTAGTATATCCAGTGTTCTTTGTGGATGCACATTTCAGAACAGATTTGGAGCTGCATACTTTTTTTTTTTTCTTTTTGAGGGTGGGTCTCGCTTTGTAGTTCAGGCTGGCTCTGAGCTCCCTACGTAGTCCAGGCAAGCCTCGAACTCAGCAATCCGCCTGTCTCTGCCTCCCAAGTGCTGGGATTACAGGCATGAGCCACCACGCCCGGCACTGTGGTATGTGGTATTGATTGCTGGTGGGCGTGAGTCTTCATGCCCAGCATTGTATGTGGTTACTGGGGATTGAACTCAGGACCTCGCGCTTGCGAGGCAGGTGCCGGAACCACTGAGCTAACCCTCCAGCCCTGCATCCTTTTTTTTAATCTTGTGTTAGTCTATAGTTTTTGAAGAACCTGTTTTCAAATTTATATTGGCATGAAGTTATATTATTTTTGTATGATTTGTCTAATACACAAGATTTGTGTGGTGTTACCTTTTAAAATTCCGGATATCAGTATTTACATCTTTCAAAAAAATTATTACCGTTTTATTCTTTTTTGGGGGGGTGAGACAAGATCTCACTTCGTAGTTCAGGTTGGCCTGAGTTCACTATGTAGCTCAGGCAAGCCTGGAACTCAGCATTTCTCCTGCCTCTGCCTCCTGAGTGCTGGGCCCGCATTGTGGTATGTGGTTACCACGGATTGAACCAGGGACCTTGCACTTGCTAGGCAGGCACTGGAATCACTGAGCTAAATCTCCGGTTCCCAGTTTTATTCTTTTTGAAGAGTTAACTTTTGTTCTTGTCCTCCCTCTTTTTTGTGTGTTTTCTTATACTTTTCAATGCAATGAAATAAATTCAAATTTATAGAAAAGTTACAAGAATAATACAGAAAATTCTTGTATACCTTTAACTCTGATTTCCCAAGTTTTAAATATTGTCACATTAATTTTTTTTTTTTTGTCACATTAATTTTATCTTTTTTCTGTATCTTTTTTTCTGAGTCATTTTGGACTACTTTCTCTTTATATCTTAATTCTTTAGTATTCTTAAAAGTATTTTCTTAATGTAATCACAGTCCATTTGTCAAATTCATGAAATTTGACATTGTTACAGTACTTTGCATATATTTTAGATCCCTATTCAGTGCCGTTTTCTAAACAGTGTCTTGTGGTATATTTCTTCCTGCTGGTGGTTGGTTATGTGTTATGTGCGGATAACATGTCACATTAGTTTCTTTTAAATGAAGCTGATTATTTAGTGTTCATTATTCACCCCTTGATGTTTTCAAAGAATACAGGTCAGTTATTTTATAGAATTCTTCATGGTTTGTGTTCTCATCATTACATTCAGGTTAAACATTATCTGGAAAACTGTAAGGGATGCTGGGTCCTTCTCAGGTGTTTGTTTTCTGGTCTAATTTTTTTATTTAATACCTTCTATGAGTTTAATTTGATGCCCATTTTCTGGTTTCCCAAGTTGACTTGCTCAAATCACCATTTTACCTTTTTCTTTCATTAAGTTTTGAAGACTGTTTCATTATCATTCAATTTAAACATTTGCTAATTTCCGTTGTCAGTTTTTACTTTCCTAGGTATGCTGCTATCCAAGGTTTGTTGTTTCATTTGTAGAGCACAGGCAAAAAAGATACATCAAAAATTTTAAGACCCTAGAAATTTTTGGAAGGGCAGATCACTACCTACCTTCAGCTTAAGGTCATCTATCCCATTAGCCCCTGTAAAGAGAGTTGATCTGTCTTTTGAAACTTTGATACCAGGTGTTGCATTTTCTTCTCCTGCAGAATTACATTCACTGGAGGGGGGTGAGAAGCAAGGACTCTCCCCTAGTGACCCACTGCCTCTGTTTCAGTCCCTGCCCTCACTCTGACAAAGAATAAAGAAGTGGGGCTCATAGTAGAAAATAGAGAGTCAAGACTGGTATGATGCATGTGGCAAATGCAGAAGAAGCAGAAGAGCTACCTTAACAGCAGAGTGAGCTGCAACCTAGAGGGCATCCCCCTCGGGGTCCCTGTGAGTAAGAGATGGGTGCATATTTATAGGGGTAAACTGTTTTGCTGATTAATGTGGGCTAAGGCTGTCAAGGTCTTCACCTTTGTTTCTAGGAAAGTATCAAGGACAGCATACAGTAAGTGTAATACTTACTGTAATACAAGCCAGTGTTCCATGTGATGACTTTACAATTTTAGTTTCCTTGTTTTGCCCCGGGTTATGTCCCTCTAATCTACCCCTATAGCAGCATTTTCTTCCGGTGTAAGGCTGTTTAGCCCACATTTCAAATCTGCCGTTTAGTGTGGTCGCTTTTGTCAAGTCACCTCAGCTGGACTTCCTTGACTTACTGTAGCTGTGTTGCTTCATTTTGCAATGGTGATGGTGTGTTATGGAGAGATTTTCCTTACACCTCAGGACCCAGCCTTTGCTATGTTCAAACTCTTCTGTTGCAGCCTCTTTACTTCTTTTAGCCTTCATAGTGAAGGGAATTGGAGCCTGGCCTGGATTAAGCTTGATTTAAGGGAGTATTATTACTGGTTTAATTTTGTTTCAGATCGCTGAATCTTTCTCCATGTCAGCACTCAGATTGTTTCACTTTCATACTTCACTGGAGTAGCACTTTTAATTTTCATCAAGAAAGTGTTCACAACTTGGTACCCACAGACCTTTAATTTTTTAAAAAGGTGTTCCATATTTAAACCAATTTATAGTTTTCTTTTTAGAAATCTGTCTTATATCCAGAAACAAAACAACACAAAACACTGACATGAGAGTTAATCTAATACAGTTTTCTTAATTCTAGAAATGTAAGTTTGCGAGTCTTCATTATTTTGGTGATGTTGGAACCCTTATGAAGGATGATGTTCCTGAAGATGTATATATGATTCAGGTCTATGAAGAATAAAGGAAGGACAGGTTAAAAGGCAAGAGGAGAGGGAGAGTGAAATAGTGATGGAGAAGATGACTTTTATCTTTCTTGTAAGTGGGAATATAGGATTATTTGAGTCAGATGATTAGGCTATAAATGTGTACTGAAGAAATGAGAAAATGTAGTCATACTTTGGTAGAGATTATCAATAATCAGCAAAGAAAAAATCAGTAGTCTTGAATTTGTATTGAATTTGGTGTAGTTTTATGGTTATTTGTCTAATATGACTGTTTGAACCTGAGCCTTTATAGAACTGGTTGTGAAAGGGTGGAGTGAGGAATTGTGGTTGTCTTGAACCCTACAGCATTGTGAATTGATGTTGGCAGTGGATTACTGCCACTTGGATTGCTGTGGAGTGCAGCTCGTGGGCAAGGATTCTCAACAAGTATTTGGGATGGAGTTAGTGCAAGCCAAATGTTACAGTGAATATTTACAGCAAAGAACTGGAAGTGTCCTTCTTGGAACAGATAAAGAATAGGGCACCTCTTCTCTTTTTCCTGTGAAAAGTGCTAGGACAAGGAGGTAGAGTTAGAATGGGTAAGCTTTGAAGTGCAGTTGACAATGGTTGGTAAATCCCTGGTCTCAAGCCTTCCTGTACGGGAAATCTCTATGAAGACTACTGTTTTTAGAATTCTGAGGTTTGTGACAGTGTTAAGTAGTCTAGTGTGTGTGGAAATTCTCTGGGTAATGGAGATATCAGAGTCACTGAAATTGAGAACATAGTAATCAGATACTGATGGGCATAAAACCATAGGACTTGGAACATTTCTGTGTTTATGGTATGGACTTTTAAAGGGCATTGTATCTTTTGGAAGTGGTACTTATTTGACCATGTTAGTTAGAAGTGCCATACTAGTACTGTTCTAGTCAACAGGTTACCAAGGATTATGGACTTTTAAAGCTCTCAGTCTCAGTATAGTGCAAAATAGATTACTAATTTTTTTTACAGTATTTTGTTTTTAACAAATGGAACTTTACAACCAGATTTTAGATTTTGCTTGTAATATACTATTTTTCTTATGGAAAGAATTAAGGATATATTTGAAAAGGTAGATGTTAGCAGCAAAAACACTCAGGTTTGAGGAACATTGAAACAACTTGATAAGGTATGCTACATATGTCCATAATGCCTTTTATCTTAATAAATCATGATCCTGTGGGAAAGCAGTCTGAACCATCTTGGCCTGTTCTGTTCAGTCTATATGGCACCTAGGATCCTATTGCCATATGCAATGGGAAGTAACCTGAGACATTGTCACATTTTTGTTGTCTAAGTGTCAGCTACAGTGAGAAATTATTATGAAAAATAGAAATTTGTCCTGTAAAGAGCCAATTGTAAGTTTAGGAGTTAGCTTCGTCTTATTTCTTTATTACAGATTTTTGGTTTTGAATGTTTGCCACCTTAATCCCAAAATGCCATTATAAAATACAGTATTATTAAAATTATTAGATGATGTTTTAAGGAGAAGATATAAAAAATCAGTTTAATTGCAGGAAGATAATCTTAATGAATATTGCAATTTAAATGAAATTATAACTAATATTAATAAGTTGTAAAGATGACTATGTTTCTATTTGTAGATCTTATTAGTCATGAGATGTACTTTGAAATTATTATTAACTTTGGGGACTGATTTGGCTTTGATTTTTTTTCATGGCTGAAGACCTGTTTTCTCTTGTATTTATTATTTAGCAAAAATTCCAACTTGAACATTTAGAAAAAACTTCTCTGAAATCTATCTTAAAACTTTTCAATTTCAAACAGTGAATACACCCTCCTGTAACTATGTCGTTGTGAGGCACATTGATACATGTAGCTCTCTGATCTGGGTTGATGGTCTTTCTCACGAGATTTATATTTCACTTGTTATCAAAAATCACTTTGTACCTTGAAAAATGAAGCCTGGAATGGCATTTCCATATGAAGGCAGGGGACAGGGGAGATATCAAATGCTAGGATTATTCCTCTTTCTCTAGTGACCTCTGCACTTTTTATTAGTCTTTAAAACATTTGGGTTGCAGAACCATGGGAAAATGCTCATCTTTTCAGAAGACACGAGTAATGCATTGTTTTTGTTGTGGTAACCAAAGGTACCTTTTAGATATAATAATTGTCTGTACTTTGGGAGTGGGGTGGGTGGATGCCAAATTTTAGGAGCTATTTAATTATGGCTAAAATTTGAGAAGACAGAATTTTGATATATAATTATATTTAATCTTAGAGTGTTGCTTTGACTGTAGAGGCATTTATGAAAAGCTCCTAATGCTAAAACAGCTTAAGAAAAAGTATAATTTGGGTACTAATGGACCCAGTTATTGGTCCTGACAGGATAAAACAAGATAAATTGTTTTTTGAATAATAAATAATTAAGAAAGTATTTAGCATATATAGAAATTAAGGAAAGCTCACAGTTTCTTTCAAGGATTTTGGTTCTCTCTCTTGCTTTTCAATATTTTCTGGTATGTTTTTCTCACATTACTTTGCACTAAAAACTCTGTTTTCATTTTCCTTTGCTAAATGTGTGTGCTCACTGTAAGAAACACGTGTTTCCAAAGAGCTGCCTTTCTACAGATCTTTTTAAGCAAGTTCAAAAATTAGGTGGATATTCAATAAAGATGGTACTGTTATCAGTTCGCACACAAAACACTCACACAATGAGTACACACATGTCATCATGGAATGCTTCATGGGACATTTATGAAGTAAATAGATGCAAGTGTGTTTTTTTTGTTTTGTTTTGTTTTTGAGATAGGGTCTCGCTTTGTAGTTCAGGCTGGTCCTGAGCTCACTATGGAGCCCAGGCAAGCCGCTGCAAACTTTGCAATCCTCTTGTCTCTGCCTCTGGAGTGCTGGGATTACAGGCGTGAGCCACCACGCCCAGCATTGTGGTATGTGGTGTTGATGTTGGTGGGCATGAGTCTCCACGCCCAGCATCATATGTGGTTACCGGGGATCGAACTCAGGACCTTGCGCTTGCGAGGCAGGCGCCGGAACCACTGAGCTAACCCTCTGGCCCAAGTTTTAAGTGTTTTTAAAAGTGATTTCTAAACATGAACAGAGCAAAAGGATAGTATGGTGATTGTGAGATATGTTACACTATGTCAGCCTTGCATAATCATGCTTCCTGTAGTTTAATTTTCATAGAAAATTTGTCATTAACTTTTTTTCAGTGCTAGGGATCGATCCCCGGTAACCACATATGATGCTTGTGAGGCAGGTGCATGTCACCAAACTAAATGCTTGGTCCTGTAATTAGTTTTTAAACATACTTTGTCACAACAGTGAGTTAAGAAATTTTTACTTATTAAGCTTGCTTGGAATTCTATCCTTGAATATCTTTAGAAGATTAGATCCCCATATGACTTCCCCAAATAAACCATTCTGAATCTTTCGCTACATTGTGGAAATCTGAATTAATCCAACATCTAAATACTGAAGTTTAAATTCATGATTTTTTTTTTTTTTTTTTTTTT
>PVIC010036250.1:0-18652 GCA_004025085.1 Thryonomys swinderianus
AAAAAAAAAAAAAAGTTCTCCACATATCAAAGGGAGGGTTAAAATATGTTGGGAGATAACTTATTCTGCTATGAAAATTTTTCAACTAGACATCTTTCTGAGAGTGAAAATACAGTTTAGAAATCAATCTAGAATTCAGGTTTCTTTGCCTGGCAAGTATTTATGACAGGAAAGAAGAATCTGATAACCAATCAGAAGCACTGCTAGATTTCAAGAGTCATGTCAGTTCTTATTTAAAAAACTGAAACACTGTTTTTTGATTAAGAAATTCTTAAATTGATGCAATACATTAAACCTTAAACAAAATGTCTGGTTACCCATTTCTCTTTTCCTTTTTCATAGGTTCCCATTTGGTGTATTAACTTTAGGATGTTAAATTTACTTTGACTTTTAGCATGTTCTCCATTTCTTTTTTTTTTAAGACAGGGTCTCACTTTGTAGTCCAGGCTGGCCCTGAGCTCACTATGTAATCCAGGCAAGCTCAAACTCAGCAGTCCTCCTGCTTCTGCCTCCTGAGTGTTGGGATTACAGGCGTGAGCTACCACGTCCGGCACTGTGGGGTGTGGTACTGATTGCTGGTGGGCATGAGTCACCATGCTCAATATCATATCATTGTACATGGTTACTGGGATCGAACCAGGGACCTTGTGCTTGCTAGGCAGGCGGCAGAACCACTGAGCTAAATCTCTGGCCCATGTTCTCCACTTTTTAAAGTTTGTAGCTTTGTCTTTTCTCAGGGAAAAATTATTATAGCCTATGGGGGAGATGATAATAATAGATGTACTGCTTTTAATTTTAGAGAAATTTAAAAATATATTCCTTTTCAAATTACTGTTTGCATCATTTAATCCTGATCTTTCCAGTTTAAGGTTTCATTCTACTTGCAATTTATAGATAAGCATGAGATTATACCTACAGTGAGTACTAGAAAGTTAAATGCTTTTTTTTTTTTTTTGGTGGTTGCAGGATCGAACTCAGGCCCTTGTGCTTGCAAGGTAGGTATGGTACCACTTGAGCTAAATCCCCAGCCCTAAATGCTTCTGTTTTTTAAAATTCCACTTTACGGTGAGGTCAACTCAAGAATGAATATAGTTCAATATGTGAATTTTTATATTATGATGTTTTCATATTAAAGAGTGAAGAGATAAATGTATAAATACTCAAACAGATCCACCTCGCTTAAGACTTTAAGCCTCAGCTTCCTTGTCATTCTGATCTTCAAAAATATAGTAAATAATTATAGCAAAGTGGTATCTTAGATTACAATTGAACACAGAGAAGGTTTCCAGGAGAGCCTTGCGTTTCTTTTGAATCTATTCTATATAGCACAATTCTTACCACAAAACTTTTCTAGCACTACTTTAAAATCAACTATACACACATGAAGTGTAATTTAGCAAAATTAAATGAATTCACATAATTAAAGCACTGGTTATTAGATTTTTTCTCCCAAATCACTGGAAATGTCTAGACATGGTCAAACTAATGAAATGTCTGATATAATCTTTGACAAAATTCATAGTAACTTTCCTTTCATAAGGAGAACAGAAACTTAAATGTAATAATTTAGTGTACTGAATATTTTTTAAAAATCATACCATAATGTAAATTTGCATATATTTAGAAAGCGATTTTTGTTCTTTTGATTTTAAATCCAGCATATTCATTCAGTCAGGATGTGACTTGGCTCAAGTATAACTGTAGAACGAAGTAAGAGACAAAGTACGTTCAGCCTTTGAAAAATGAAGAAACCGGAAAGTACACAGGTGGTGAGCAGCGAAGCGCGTCTGGGCCGCGAGGCCGCGCACGCTCTGACCACGGCTCCCGGGAAGGCCCGGGAGGGGCGCGGGGAGGTGCGTAGGGCCCGGAGTGCGCGCACGGGGGAGGCTGCGAGGAAGATGTGTAGCTTGCGGAGGAACCTGGCTTCCAGGCTGCAAGCTAAGCCGCGGCAGCCCAGGGCACAGTGTGTCCCAGGACTGCAGCCGGCGAGGAATCCCAGGCGCTGAGGCCGTGGACTATCAGGGAGTTGACGGGCGTCGGGCAGAGCCGCAGCGATCCGCGTGAGCTTCCGGCAGCCAGGGAGGCAGAGAAAGCGTCTGGGAGGAAAACCCAGACCCGAGAACATATACGACAAGAGAGCAAATCCCCCCCACCGCCCCCCCCCGGGCTACAGCAGAAGCTTTCTGAAGCAAAGGAGAGACGAGGAAGGAAAAAGCCCGATCAGAAGAAGGGATGAAGTCTCAGGGCTTCACGGTTTGAGAGATGAGGGTCCTTTAAAGCGTCCAGGAAGGTAAAACCCTGAGGGAAGGTGGGGTGCCGTGGGGGTGCAGGCAAGAGGGTTGGGAGGAGGTTGGCCGACAGGTTGTGTCCGGCGATATCCGCCCGCCTGAGTATGACTGCTGGAGGAAAGGCAGAGAATTTAAATTGAGGTCAACAGGAATTCAACTCTTTTCCTTGTATTGCTTTTTTTTTTTTAAATCACATTCACAAACTCACAGTACACACGAATTCTATGCTATCACTTTTACCAAAAGAAAACTTGTAATAAAATACTGGTTTTTCTTCGCACAGAGAAGGAGAAACCATGTGGTGCCCATTCCGGTGCCCTCTCCGTCTGTTAGTCTCTGGCTGTCATCCTCAGACAGTACAGAAAGGTACTAACATGCACAGCACAACACAATGTTGTCTATTCAAAGCACAAAACTGTCAACTCAAAGGCAAGTGGTTTAGTGTGTATGCATTAAATTAGAATTTGATCAGCCATATTTAAAATTACTGATCAACCTTTTACAAATTTCTGCCTTCAACAATATCCACAAAGAGAGAGCTGCAGCTGAATCTGGTTAAAATATGTAAAGATTTAAAAAAAACAAACAAACCTTGGGCTGGAAATTTAGCTCAGTGGTTCCGACCCCTGCCTAGCGAGCACAAGGTCCCTGGTTTGATCTCCAGTAATCATGTACAACAATACTGGGCTTGGTGACTCACCACCACCAGCAATCAGTACCACACACCACAGTGGCGAGCAGGGTGGCTCACACCTGTCATCCCAGCACTCGGGAGGCAGAGGCAGGAAGATTGCTAAGTTCGAGGTTGCCTGGGCTACATAGTGAGGGTCAGGGCCAGCCTGAACTACTAAGAAAGAAATCTCTTGTTCTCCTCTTGACTGTAATCAAATTGCTAATTTTAGTCATTGGACAAAATAATATTTGGAACTAGCATCTAGTTATAGACAAACTGAAAGAAGACATTTGGATATAACAACTAAGAAACTATATTATTTAATCTTTAATAATTTTGTACTCCCTTTGTTCTTGTACTTACTTCTTCGCTTCCCCTTTATATTATCTACCATTTTCTGGCCCAAGATCTCTGTTTTCATTCTACAACTAGTATTTGTGCCTCTAAATATGGACAATATTTAACATTAGTCCAATTATTTTTGTAGCATCAGAGTTAAATATCTATCTGACCTCTCAGATTTTTCCTAAAACATGGAAGACAGCAGCAGGGCTTCAGTTGGATTTTGCCTGAAAAACATTTTGGTTATTTTTTTAAATACAGGATTTACCCTGTGCCTTTTCAGTTTCCAGGTTTAGGGTATTATAAGAGCCTTGTGATATATTTTTTAATATTCCAGCAGTGTCACTTCAGATTCTGCACTTTCTCTCTTCTTTAAACATTGATTTTTGCAAAAAAAAAAGAAGAAGGAGAAAGAGAAGATGAAGGCAAAGAGGAAGAAGGAGGAGGAGGAACAGGAGGAAGAAGAAGGAGGAGGAAATCCATACAGAAATGTTAGGGAAATATTTCTAGATTATTCAAATAGCAGAGTTCTATTTTATTCCAAAGATGAGATGTGCATTTATGCACTTGTGTGCTGTACTGTCTATACCACTTACAGGGTGGTGAAAGCTTAGCTGTGCTTTGGGGATCTTTTCCCAATATCCTGCAATTATTTGTCTCAGCTTGTAGGACAAAAAATAAGGAATAAAAGAAGATAAAAATTGAATATTACCCCCCCCTAAGAGCCACATGTTAAATTCTGAGCAGAGAAGTCATTTAATAATTTTCTAAATCCCTGTTAACAAAACTTTTCAGATGTCAATGGAGCTTTAGGTCACTTATTTTTTTTTTTTTTGAGACAGTGTCTCACTTTGTACTTCAGACTGGCCCTGAGCTCACTATGTAGCCCAGGCAAGTTTCGAACTCACAGCAATCCTCCTGCCTCTGCCTCCCGAGTGCTGGGATTACAGGCATGAGCCACCACACCTGGCATTGTATGTGGTTATAGGGATTGAACTCAGGACCTTGTGCTTGCGAGGCAGGTACCAGAACCACTGAGCTAAATCCCCAGCCCAAGTCACTTTTTTTTGTTCAGGCAACAAGTATTTTTATTTTCAAAAATCTGAAATAGGGTTCCTAAATTCATGAGTGAAAAATATTTCCTGTTAACATTTAGAATTTCAGTGCTTTATTTAAATTGTAATCACCCATAAGTCTCATAAACTTTATTTACTACAAAATATCTGCATAAGTGTAAGGCAGAAATGAATCTGTGATATTTTACACTTTTTTTTTTTTTAGACTGGGATTGAACCCAGGGTTTGCATTGAGATACATCCCCAGCCATTCTTCGGTTGTGTTTTCTTTCAAATTCTGAGACAACTCTCACTAAGGTCACTATGTGGCCCAAGCTGAGCTTGCACTTGCAATCCACCTGGCTCGGTATCCCAGAACAGTTAGAAAATGAGCGTATACCTCCAACACTGTGCTTCTAAAATAACCTCTGAACACTAAGATGACTATATGCACACCAACATCTGATGGTCCTTCCAAAAGTTTAAACATAACTCCCAAAGGGCTTCTCAGCTCCCTGGAAAGATCATAAAAGCCCATCTGTCCCAGGGAAATGTGATGACCCTAACTTCTGAAGAAATGGATATCATCACTCTCTCCGAGTCAACCTAAGCCACAGTTCCATTTATAAAATGGAACATTTTGGAAATGTTTGAATAGCCAATGATTGTGTTGCAAAATGAGCAAACAAGTTTGGTGTAACATGACAAATTTGTTGACTTTCCCACAGACCTAAGTAGAAAACTGCAATTAGCACCAGCTGACCAAATAAAAAGATGCAGAAGGAGGAGGAAGAGGAACAGAAGAAGAGAAAGATGAAGAGGAAGAAGAGGAGTAAGAAGAGAAAGAAGATACCCCAGGATGTTGATGGTATTTGTTCCTGTCTTTACCCTTTGGAACAGATCTTTGTGGTCCATTTCATGTCTTAATTCATTAAAATGGTGGGAAAAATGTCACAAGATCATTTCAGGCTTCTGTCTAAAAGATCTGTTGAGAAGGATAATAACCTCTGAAATTTATGAGTGATAACAACCAATGTGCTAAGTTAGAAGTCTTAAAAGAGTGAAGTCTTTAAAGAGTGATCCCTACCCTTCAGAATGCCCAGCAGAGAAAGCAGCAGATCTGGAAAAGATATATAAATTACTGATAATTATGGCAACACTTTCTTTTAAAAAAAAAACAAAACCTACCTTCTCAGTTTCAGTTCTTCACATTGAATGCAATAATAACACAGTGCTGAGCCGAGTCAACTACCTTTCTAATGAATGGCAATTGGTGTTTTAAAAATGACACTGATTCACTGTATATTAAAAACTTTCCTACCAGAACAGTTTTGCTTTTATGATTTCATTACTGATTGAACCTTGCAAACTTGGTGCCACTCGGTTTGAATTGGGACTCTCAGCAGTTCCCAGCGGCTAGAGCAGGAGCACTCAGCAGGACTTTTGAGAGGAAAGGCCCCTCTTAAATGCTGATAGCACAAGCTGTGCTGTGAAAGAACCCATAGCTGTACTGACCAAAGATCTGCTTGTGCTCTGTTTAATATTCGATCCAGAATGTTGAAATAAGAAATGTGTGTGCACCAGAAAGAACCCTTCAAACAAGCCTGGGCAGAGATATAAAATAGTAATCACTGGTATCTTTCCTAACTCACTTTTTGGTGGCTTGGAAAGGTTTTCTGAGTCCTGTCTTCTGGTTAGAGGAGAGAGCAAGTTGCTAAGGAGAGCTGATTGTTAAAGGGCGAAATGAGCGTCCACGCTATGGGAAAGGAGTCTTTGGACCCTCTAGAGGTCGCTGCCTTCCTGAACCCTGGGAAGTCCCAGGGAGCTCTCTTCCATGGCTGGGCTTCATGCAGCCCTGAAGGGGGTCATGATGCAGTCGGGGCCTTTCTCTGCGACGCTTGTTGACCGCTGTGCTTGTTCAGTGCTCCAAGCGTTGGCAGTGCCCACCAGGGGTAATATTAACTCGGCTTTTTGTGCTTACTGATTGCTTTAGTTAGGAATTATAATTCCTGGAGGACTGGGTATAAAATTGGTAACACTAGTCTTTCTTTAAATATAGGAAAGCCAATTCAGAAAAAAAAATGGCAAAGCAATTCAGGGGGACAGCAGCAGAGGGGAGACATTTAGACATATGCTATATTTAGGATTGGAAGTGGATTCAAAGTATGTCTAGACAGCCAGTTTATATTAGTTATAAATAATGTTTTGTTTATTTACCTTAATTAATGTTAGACCATGTTTGGCTCATAAAAAGTACCGAAAATGTTGAATGAAAGTCTTCTTTAAAGCTTTTCATTGAAACAATCCGTGTATCCAAACCTTTCTTTAGAATTTATTCATGAGGTGGGAGTAAGAGTCATTCTAACGATCACTTTAGTCCTATCATGTACTAAAATACAGTCTTTCCTTCTTATGTGCAGAGCCAATTGTAAAAAGGCAAACTGAAGTCCTATACAATACAGGGACCCATTAGATCCTTTAGAGATACAGGCTTTCCTGAAATGTTAAGCAATAATTATAAAGCAGGTGTACAAAGAATAATAAAGTTAAGGGAAATCCATAGGTTGTAGAAAGAAATGTAGGCCAGTTTTTTCAGAATATATTTTCTCACTTAACTTTTTATATGTAGATTATATTTGCTGGCTAAATCTAAAAAATTGTTTTCAGAAAAAAACAATAAAGATAACAAAATAAAAGTAACAAAAGAGTTCCCTGTATAGGTATTTTGGGTAACTGTTAACCCCAGCTATCTGCTACTCACTAAATCTGTTTTTAGTCAACATTTTGGCCAAGTGGCAAACAATGAAGTTCCTAAAAAAAAAAAAAAAAGAAAGAAAACCCTGATTTTGAAAGGACACATAGGAAATATTTGAGACTTAGATAAAATTATGCTTCAAATTTTTTTCTGAAAGGATTATTTTTTCCTATCTGCAGTAAGTAGATCTCAAACTATTGTGGAGGAAAATAGAAACCAATATTTTTCAAAATGCTATAAGACAATTTCCATTGTGGCATAATAAAGGGTCCTTCTCCCTTATTCATCCAGGCAACAATACCAAATATTTATGTGCACCTAACTTCATGCTAAGGACTAAAGCAAAAGAAATGATTAAAAGACCCCACTCCTGTATTCAAGACCTTGACTCTCAAGTGAGCCATTGTTCAAACAGGTAATGATGATATAACATGGTACATGAAATGTTCACAGAATCTGTGGAGCAGGAGAACTATGGCATCAACTTGGCTTAAAGGACTCTCTGGAAGAGGTGACAACTACACATTCAGTGTGCTGAAACAGAATATGCATTCAATACACAGAATCTACCAAGCATAGCCTACCCTTCCCTACCTTACACATGCTCAGACTGGATGTTATGAGAGAGGGCTAGACCACATACAGTGGACCCCCAAAACTCATGGGGTTATGTTCCTAGAGCACCTGCTAATTGTGAAAACCCATGAATTTCAGATGTGGTCAGAACAATGCTAACTGGGTGTGGTGGCTCACGCTGTCAGCCCAGCACTGGGGAGGCAGAGGCAAGAGGACTGCCGTGAGTTTGGGCTAGTCTGGGCTACATAGTGAGCTCAGGATCAGTCTGAACTACAAAGTGAAACCTTGTTTCAAAAAACTAAAAGAAAAAATGCTGATGTGTGCCTATTTTTATAGTTCAAACCGTAAATGTGGTATATCTTCCACAGTTATATAATTTAACTTAATAAAACACTGTATTAATAAAGTCTTAGAAGATGCACAGTACTTAGGGCTTTAAGAAGAACCAAGAAAAACCAAGAACATTATTGCTACATACAGTACCGCAACATGTTATGATGTAGGAATGCTGGTGCATCTGCCAGATATGGGTTACAGGGCAGCAGCCAATCAGCAGCAAGTAGAACTGAAGACCACCCTTTGATTGGCTACTTGTAAACCTCTCATGAAAGAAAGGAAAGAAGGAAGGAAAGAGGGAGGAAGGGAAGGAAGGAGGGGAAAAAATTTGCAGAGGATATTTGTGGTTTCTGCCAAATTGTGAGGGTCTCCACTAACAATTATTAGTTAGGGTCTAAAGAAAAATCCACAAATGACTGAGGCTATGAACTGTGTACGGCCACTTAGCGGGGTATATAGTACTGCTAACTGAGGAAAAGATTGAAATTCAAAAATGAAAGTTTGGTTTCCACTGACTGTGCATAATTTCTCCCATCATCATAAAGCAATTACAAAATAAGTTACCACTTATTAAAAATGAACTAATTATAATTCATATAGGAAGTGAATGTATAACTATAGAAATCATGACTCCATTCCTCTTTGATACTTGAAGATTTTTTTTAAGTTCAACATATTTACATTCTTCCTATTTGAAGATTCATTTAAGATTGATGCTTAAGGAAATTACATGAATAATTTACCTAGTAACATTATGACTTACTTTGTAAGCATCACATGGGTGTAGTAATGATTGTGGGACTGGTATTTTTCAAAAAATCATCTGATTATTTTTTACATGTGCAGAGGAATATAACAGTGACTCAAATAGTTTATGTTTTTTCTTCTCTCTTTAAAAAGCTGAAGACATTTCCTTTGACATTTTCCTCAGACATTTAACATGAGCTTTTTCTGAGGAGGCCTGAGCAGCGCTTCACTGTTTTTGTCTCAGAGGCACTGCGCTCACTCATCCTCACACAGCAGCTTGGGACACTCCGAGCAGCAGGGTGATTAAACACACTTGCTACGGCTGTGTCTAGAAGTTCCCCCAGGGTCTCATGCAGTCATCGAGGGGGCTTTTCAAAGGTGCCTGAATCTACGGTGTGTGACTGATTCACAGTGCCATGCTAGGCTGAAAGGTGCTAGGGTTAAGGGTGGGTGATTACTGAATCGGTCCACCGATTGGTTTGGCACTGTCCTAATCCTGGTAGCCTAGACAGAATATAAGAGACAGAAAGAGACCTGTCTTGTCCCTTGCTTCCTAAGCACCCTTCTGCCCACTGTGAACTGTTTCTCCTCTTCAATGCTTGTCTGCCATGCTACCGTGCCTTGGAGACAGTTGATTATGGACTGAAACATCTACAAATTGTGAACTAAATAAACCTTTCCCCCTTCAACTTTGTTCATCTAGTATTTTGTCTCAGCAATGAGAAAAAAATAACTAAGACAACATTCTTCTCTTCTAGTGCTGACACAACACTGGATTTGGATTTGACTCTGAAGATACAGGTTCAAAGTCTGACATCAATTACTATTTGTTATATCAGAGAGTCAGGAAATTTCCTGAGCCTTTATTTCCTCATTTACAAAATCATACCTAATTTCTAGGGTGACAACAGGACCACTAAAAGTAGAAGATTAAATTCACGTTGCAGGCCCACTTGTGCTGAGCACTGTTTTAGCAAAAAATTGACACTTCATAATCCTATACAAAGCTATAACCATAACTGCACTTCAAACAACCAAATATTTCACCTCCCATGAAGCTCCATTTTTCCACTGTTTGGATTTAAAAATTCAACACTGTCTAGGGAAGTATACTTACAATAGTGGTCAATGCCACATGGTTGTTCACAAGAAATATGTGGGATATAAAATTCTGTATTTTTATAAAATTCCATTTATAAATATTTTGATTTCACTCTCCTCAGCAGTCACCGCAATTCAAAGATGAACAATGAAACAAATTGGTTTTATCATTTTTATTTTCCTCTCCTGTGTTCAATCACTCAAGCAATCATTCAATCAGTAAGTATTCACGGAACCTCTGTTATGTCCACAGGACAGCGCTTAGCGGGGCTGCGACACGCTTAGCTTTGCTTTCTACTTCTTAACAAACAGTTGGCCGTGTTTTCTTGTTGACCTGACAGTAGTTGGCATGCTTTGCAACTGAGTTGATACACACAAGAATTCTGTCTTTATATACATAGGTATTCCATTGTATGTCATATATATACCAAGAGAAATCTGTGCAAGGTTTTACTGAAAAATGTGAATGCCTATATTTTAAAAAATAGTACAATGAAAGACATATTTCCATTAACTCTCCACAAAACATTTCCCTTTGCTTCAAACACACTTATCTCATTGTTCTTGTCACTTTCTGGAGCAGTTCTGGAAGTTTTCCTTCCTGAATATCTTTAAGATAAAACATATGGTGAGTGTTGTGGCCAAGCACCATCTAACAGGAGGAATCTTGTAAAAACATTATGGTGCATCCTCCTCCACCTCCTTTGCTTGATCTGGCCCTGAGCAACTTCTGGCTCCTCCTCAAAGTCCAAATGACCATGAAAGATAAATATTTTGAATTAACACAGGTCACCAAAGCAGCCATGGCAGGGCAGCTAGACACTCATGTGAGGACTCGCAGAACTGCTTCAGAAAGGCAGGAAGACTGGGATGTGTTGGAAGCAAGAGGGGAAGTGTGTTGAGGGGACTGGTGGAAGTGTGTCTTTAAGTGTAATCAACTGTTTGGAGTTTAAACCTTCACTGAAGTTTTAGATCACATTAGATGTTTATAGCTACATTTGTGTATGTCAGGAAATGGTACTTTTCTTTCCAACTCAAAGCAGCTCATTTTTCATTCTTTAATTCACGTGGTCCTATGAATTTTCTCACTGTAATTCCACACTATTAGTTATATATGGGTCACTCAATGAAATGCAGGTAACACTAACTCAAGAAAAAGTTCCAATTCAAGGACCAGATCTGACTCCGCCCCGCCGTCTGCTTGCTGAGGGAGCGTGGACAGTGCGTGGCTCTCCCTTCCTTCCTGTGCGCCGCCTCTGCCTCCTACCCTGACTGAGGCGCTCGCGTGCAGGACGGCGCTGTGCTGCGGACATGTCTGCCCTTCCGGAGCCTCAAGTCCTCAAGAGCACAAGTAGGTCGTCTTTACCTCGTGGGTCCAGCCGTAGACATTCTGGATTCGGACTGCTTAGACTCGAACCTGACTTCTACCACTGACCACTGTCTCTCTGACTCTGTAGAAATTGTTTTCATTTCTGATTCCCTCAGTTTCCCCACTTGGCAAAAGTAAATAATAATAATTATAATACCTACTTCACACTTCTGTGATAAAGATTAACTAAGTTAATATTTCTGCAACATTCAGAAGAGTGCTGGCACTCTTCATATATATATGACAATAAATATATATATATGATTGTTTTGAAAGTCAGTGCTTTGTGTGGCTGTGTTTTATTCTGGCTGACTAGATGGGTTAGACTAATTGAGAAGCTTTACTGAAGTAGATAAAATCACACATAAACATTCTGGAGCCCACTTTTCTTTTTAAAACTAGATGTAATAAAACATATCATTATGATGTGGGCTGATAACTGGTACTTAAGCATTATAAACATAAAGCATTTTATTAATGTTCATATACAAGAGTGATATGACATTTGCACAACTGATTATGAATTATAATGGTGTCTTTTGCCTTGAAAATGTATGGTTACCCTTGATGAAAGCTTTATTTCATTTCTAACATGACTGATCGGCACTGCTGTAAAGCCGGAAGGAAGCCAGTTTTGACCCTGACCTATGGAATCTGAGAAAAGAATCCTGCAATAAGACACACAGTTTGCAATATGTGTTTGTTTAGTATTAACCAATCGTGGTGCTTATTTACCCCAGAATTTGCCCTTCCGTCAAGGATTAAAAATACAAATATACTGGTAGATTTTGGAGGATTGGTTTGCCTCACTTTGGATTTATGTCTTCTTTCATTGAGATGGATGGGCCATGAAGAACTAAGATTAATGTCAAAGTAAGTGACCTACACACTCTTTAAGATATGTGGTTACAGAGCATTTCAGAATTCACTCCTAAATCAGCTGGCCACACTACCAAATCTAATGTAATACCATTTTAATCATTAATAAAGCGATGACAAATAAAGCAATGACAAATAAAGTGATGTCTCTATGAGACAGCTTCTTGATCAAGTAGCATCACATAGCTGATGCTTATGTTCAATCTTCATATATTTTAAATTCAGGGAACTCTCAGAAACATATATACATGTTATATTTCATTAATTTGAGATTAACTTGAATAAGCTTACTTAGAATTTGAGTTGAATTCTAGAATATTATTGTGTAAAATGCTTTATTGGATCCAGCCCATTTATTCTATGAAACACAGAAACAGGCCATTTCATATATTTTATTGTACAGAAATGGAGGACATACCATAGCTTTGTGGCCCATCAGTCTCACCTAAAATGTTTAAGAAACAATTTTCTTTTCAATTTTTATTATTTTATGGCTATTACTTGAGAATAATTTGCTACAAAATATACACAAGACAGCACATCTGAATTAATTACATGTGGGGGCAAAATGACTTTTCAAGGATTCTCAGTGGCCAGAGGGAACTTTTCAGTTTCCTTCCATTCTGTCTCTCATCAAGGAGATGATGACATAAATCTGTACAGAGGGTGGGCACAAGGGTGAAATGTAAATGCAAGGCTTTTCGTGGGTAGTAATGTGTGATGGGACCTGTTACTATGAGAAGTAATTCATTCTGCAGAACACAGGGACAGAGCTCAAATCATCTAAATGAAACAGAAGGGGTAAATACTGTATCTACGTGCAAAGCTGAGAATCCACAAGGAGGCAGTGTCACGATTTGTGTCTAGATGCCCCCCCATCGCTTCTCGGCCTTTTGGCTAAGATCAAGTGTAGATGTCCCCCCACAGCCTCCCTCAGCAGTACGTGGGCTTTTTCAGAGTGGCTGAATTTAGAGCATGTGACTGATTCCTGGTGCACTGCTGGGCACAAAGGGCACTACGATTCAGGGTATGGGTGCTACATGCCCTACGTAGTCTGGATACGACTAAAGGGGCAGAAAGATGTAAATTTCCTTGCTGGCTTGCTTTTGCTGTCTTCTGCCACCACGAGTGTTGCTTCTCTGCCATGTGCCACCCTGCTTTGGAGCCAGCAGATTACGGACTGAAACCTCTACAGACTGAGCTAAATAAATCTTCCCTCTAACTTTGGACGTTGAATATTTTGTCTCAGCAATGAGAGAAAAGTAACTAAGACAGGCAGTGTCTTACCAGAAGTCTTCCTATCTTCATAAAACTACAAGCTCTCACGATTCTACTAAACTTCAACCTACAATACCAAAAAACAGGGGAGAGGGTCGGATATACCTGTATACACCATCATGGAAAGCAAAGCCACCAAAGACCCTCAGGGTCTCTCAACTTACCTACGGCAGAACAACAAGGCACAAATGGAAAGCAAATACCAGGCAGTAATACTTTATATAAAGGGGATAGAAGAGATGAACAAACTAGATGAGTTCAAAGAGGAAATGAACTGAAAGTTCATGGAATTATTGTTCAGTATAACCTGATGAATTCAGGGGAAATTAAAAAATGGGGGTGCTGACCATGACTCAAAACATGAATGACAGCTTCACCAAAGATATAGGATTCTCAAAAATATGTCAGACAGAAGCATCTAAAATTTTTTAAGAACCTATAGAATTCCTGTGTTTTGCTAAATAAAAGTTTTCTAGCGATTTTCTCTCCCAGAGCTCCAACAATAGCAACTACTTTGTTGTGAATAAATGTACACATATCAGGAGACATATTTGGCTTGTGGCCTTGTTTGAACAAAATGCCCAGTGCTGGTCTGATCTTATGCATTAGAGGCGGTGTCTCCTGCTTGCTACCTCTCACTGTGGGCCTAGAAGCAGAACTAATTTGAATGTTCAACACAGATAAACTTCTGGAAACTTTATCCTGTGAGGCCTTAGATATTTCTCAAATCTATTCTTTGACCTCCCAGACCACATTTCTTAGTATATGTGCTGCCAAAGCAAGCACAGACCACATTTTTCTAAAAATTGGAATGTGAAGAAAACCACACCACAAGCCACAACCTGATGTCTCTATTTGCCTGGTTGTTGCATCTTTTTCAACCAATCAAAATCCAGTTCTAGGGGTTTCACTCAAACCCCAGGCTCCTCTGATGTCACCTAAGCCTGTAAGCAAAAGCACCTCCTCTAGTGTGCCCCCGTTTCTCATCCTTCTCTGTTTTCAACCTCTGCTTCTTACTCTTTTACTGGACTAACTTTGAACTGAAATATATAAATACTAAATTCATGAAATGCTAGAAAAATTTACTGAAGCAAATATATATATATATATGTAATTTTTGTAGACTTCATGGTTGATTATGGTTTAAAATTTATTACTTTAGTGAAACCATTCAAATACAGTACTAAGAAAGTAACAGAAAAGTATCAGTAAGGAGTATACATTTCTTAAAGAGCATCTTTTGGTATACCTGTATGGCTTGTGTAAACATAAGGTGTTAAATTTTCTTGTCTTTGTAAAACTGAACAAAATAAAGAGGTATAACGTTCAAATTAAGAGATGATAGCTTTTGGAAAAGCTTTCACTTTCTCCAATATAACAGTATGTAACAAACAGATTCTATCGCTTCCAAAAATGTCCTTGCGTCCTTTTGCAAAGTTTAGCTTTGTTTGGCATCACACTTAACACTAGACCTACTCTCTTAATAAAATTTTAAGTGCATGATATAATACTGTTGACTATAGGAAGCACACTGTCTAGTAGATCTCTAGTCGTGCAGTTCACTGTAACTTTAAATAACTGTAACCTTAAATCCACTGAGCAGCCACTCCCCCCACCCCCAACTGCTGAGAACCACCACTCTTCCCTGTGCCTATCAATTTGACTCTTTGGGCATCTCACAGAAGTGGGATCTACAGGATTTGTCCCTTTGAAACTGCTTACTCTCTTAGCATGCTGCAGGATTTCCTTTTCTTGAAGCCTGAATATTTAATTTTATGTATAAGCCATGTTTTCCTTCTTCATTCATCTGTCCGTGAATTTTTTAAATTGTTTCAGAACTGAGTAATTGTGAACAAAGGTGCCGTGCAAATGAGAGCGCAGATGTATCTTTAACCTCCTGATTTCAAAATTCTTGGAGATAAATACTACGCCGTAGATCTAGTTATAATTTTTTGAGGAATGCTCATATCGTTTTCCATAATTGCTGCACTAATTGGACTACACCAGTGGGGTGCATGAGTTTCCTCTTACACCTCCTGCCAGCATGTATTACCTACTCTTCTTCCAGCAGTCTCTGAACTGGCGTGAGGTGCTCTCTCACTGTGCCTTGGACCTGTGATGCCCAGAGGTGCAGGGATGCTAAAACATCTTCTCGTGGAACCTTTGGCCTTCTGTGTGCTTTCCTTGGAAAAATGTCCAGTCAAGTCCTCTTCCCATTTTTAACTGGGTTACTTATTTTTAGGGGCTCCGTCTATATTTTGAATATTAACAACTTTAAAAATATGGCTTGTGAGTTCGAGGCTCGCCTGGGTTACGTAGTGAGCTCAGGGCCAGCCTGAACTACAAAGCCAGACCCTGTCTCAAAAAAAAGGAAAAAAAATATGGCTTGCGAATATTTTCTCCCATTCCATAGATTGCCATTTCATTTTGTTATTTCTCTTGCCGTCCAGGAGCTTCTCTGGAGTAGTCCTGGTTGTCTCTTTTTGTTTGGGCCCCTACGTTTCTGATGTCATATCTAAGAAATCTCTGCCAAAACCAATGTCAAAAGCTGGGTCCCTATCTATTCTTGTATGATTTTTACAGTTTTGGGTGATAAGTTGAAATTTTTAATCCATTTTATTCTTGTATATGGTATAATAGAGAGATTAACTTTTATTTTTTGGCATGCGGATGTCTAGCTTTCCCAACACTTATTTGTGGAAAAGACCCTATTTTCTCTACTGTGTAGTCTTAGCACTCTTGTTGAAGAATAGTTGAGTCTGTATGTATAAGTTTAAATCGCTTCTGTTTTGCTAATCTATGAACCTGCCTTTATTCCAATTCTTCCCAGTTTTAATATGTGAGATGTTTTAAATTAGAAGGTATGATATCTCCATCACTGACAGTCTTTCTCAAGATCACTGTGGCTACTTGGGGGCTTTTGTGGTTCTGTATAAATTTTAGGATTCTTTTTCTATCTTGTAAAAAAAACATCATTGGAATCTTGATGGAAACAGGATTCGGTCTGTAGGTCACTTTGGTCACATGAACGTTTTAACATTAAGTATTCTAGTTCATGAGCCCAGGATGTGTTTCCATTTGGGTTTCATAGTTTTCATTACTGTTCTGTAGCTTTCTGCGTCCAAGTCTTTCAATTCCGTGGTTTAAGTTTATTCCTAGGTACTTTACTTTCTCTGGCGCTATTCTAAATGAGAACTTTTTATTAATTTCCTTTTAGGATCATCCTTCATTAGTGTATAGAGACCAAACTAATTTTGTACACTGCAACATTATCAAAATCACTTATTGGTTTTAACAGTTTTTTTGTGGAATCTGTAGGATTTCCCTACGTATGTGCATATAATTTCCAATTACTCAACAACAAACAATTATTTGAGATGCAGCCCAGGAACAGGGTAGTTAGAATCTGTGGCTCAAATCTGTATCCCAAATTCTTCCCAACTCATTATTTAAAGTAAAGCTGTTCTATTTATAAATGTTTGCTGTGTTGAACCAAAAAAAATTTTTTTTTACTTTTTTTTTTTTTTTTTTCGAGACAGGGTCTCGTTTTATAGTTCAAGCTGGCTCTGAGCTCACCATGTAGCCCGGGCAAGCCTCGAACTCAGCAATCCGCCTCTCTCTGCCTCCCGAGTGCTGGGATTATAGGCGTGAGCCACCACGCCCGGCAACAAATAATTTTTTTTGAGACAGGTCTCGTTTTGTAGTTCAGGCTGGCCCTGAGCTCACTATGTAGCCCAGGCAAGCCTGGAACTCAGCAATCCTCCTGCCTCTGCCTCCCAAGTGCTGGGATTACAGGGGTGAGCCACCACGGCTGGCAGAACAAATAATTTTAGACTGTAATTCAAAGTAAGAAAAGAGGGGTTGTTCGGACACCAGTGTAACCATGACAGCACTATTGGGAACCCCCTGGATCTGACTGAAACGATGCTTCTGTGAGATACCGACCAATGTCCACATCAGCAAATCTAATAATAGCATTTTGTGGATAAGAAAACCAGTTAATTCATTTAAAATCTTCACTTTTCTAAGGTTACAGGTTGTGTATGAAAATAGTTTAAAGCTAGATAATTCACTGTGAGGCTATATTTTCATTATTGTTTGAAGCCAATATCTAGCATTTGTTCCCCTTTTTACAGAAATGCACCCATAATTTGATTATCTTTTACTCAAAATATAATTTGTGCCAAGACACTTATGCCTAAGCCCAGTGGGTGGCTAGCTGGAGATTCTGGCCTCCTGGCTCCTAGGTGTGAGAAGACTCCCCCCTTCTCATGAGCACGGGTGGCACTGTGAGAAAGGTACAGGGAAACGGAAACAATGACATCTGGATCATAAATTTGTCTTAGTTATTTTGTAATTGCTGAGACACAAGGCCCCATACTCACAACTTAAGGAGGGAAATGTTGGTTTTAGGTCACAGTTTCCAGAGGTTTCAGTTCCCAAGGGCTGGCCCAAGGCAGGCAGCACAGCAGAGGGAGGGACGATGGAAAGAAGAACTCATGGCATGGCAGGAGGCAGCAGCAGGGGACGCAGGGAAGAGGCAGGAGAGAGGGTGTCCTGGGCCGGGCCACGGTGGCCCAGCGCTTGCCACCAGGCTTCACCTCCCAACCTCACCCCCGCAATAAACCCGGCAGTGGACTGACCCAGCATCACATACCCATGATCCACTATCACACACGCACTGCACGTTCACCTTCCAAAAGCCCCACCCATGCGTGCCTGAGGGAAACACCCAGACAGAAGCCAGCGCAGCATCTTCCACTCGGACCATAATCCTATCCATTTTGTAAAGATGGAAATTTCATTTGAAAAATTATTAGTAATAATCATGTTCATAGTGACTAATAATAATTTTCACTGAGCCCTTCCTACAGGTCCAGTATTGTGCCAAGTACTTCACACATGTCACATCTTTCGGGTGGATGTCAGTATTATTCCCACTTCACCATCGAGGGAACTGATGCTCAGAAAGACTGAGTAACGTACCCAAAGACGAAACTGATGACTCTTCACCCCGACGTCTACTCTGGAGCCCAATTCTTTATGACACTCCACCAGTACTGAGTACCTACTTTGTATTGGATACTTGCTTTCGGTCACTAACAAACTACCTGAGAAATTCAGCCTAAAAGGAAGAAAAAATTACTTAGGTTCAAATTTCAGAAGTCGAGGCCACGGTTGGTCGGCACCATCGCCTGGTGTTTGTAAAGAGACAGACCCTCAATATGGCAGGGAGAGGTCACTCATGAGAAA
>PVIC010036251.1:0-18662 GCA_004025085.1 Thryonomys swinderianus
GCCCAGCATTATATGTGGTTACCGGGGATCGAACTCAGGACCTTGCGCTTGTGAGGCAGGCGCTGGAACCACTGAGCTAACCCTCCAGCCCATTTCTTTTCTTTTTTGAGACAGGGTCTTGCTTTGTAGTCCAGGCTGGCTTTGAGCTCACTATGTAGCCCAGGCAAGCCTTGAACTCAGCAACCCTCCTGCCTCTGCCTCCCAAGTGCTGGGATTACAGGTGTGAGCCACAATGCCCAGCATTGTGTTGTGTGGGAATGATTGCTGGTGGGTGTGAATCACCACACCCAGTATTGTTGTATGTGGTTACCAGGGATCAAACTCAGGATCTTGCACTTGCTGGGCAGGTGCCAGAACCACTGAGCTAAATCTCCGGCCCCCTTACTGTTTATTTTTTGAAGGTTATTGTTTAATAATGAATTTATTTTCAGGAACTCAATCTCTGAGCAATGCTTAATGCACTAAGATGTTGGCTAGAGTGATGTTTACAATAACAAGAGAAGATATAAACAAGCTACGTATGAAGCCATTAGGGTTGGTTAAATGCTTTGAGTTAATTTTTTGTAACTATTAATAATGACACTCACAAAGAGGTTGCAATGTCATGAGTAAATACTTATGCTTGTAAAACCACATATAAAAAAGCAAATCATATGCCAGGGACTTAGCTCAAGTGGTACTGCACCTACCTTGGAAGCACAAGAGCCTGAGTTCAATCCCTGGTACCAGAAGAAAAAAAAAAACCCACATTAAAAAAAAGCAAATCATAGAATTTATGAACAATGTAGAAAGCTGTATTTAATATACATATATATATTCATTAACACAGCCACACTTAAATACTTTGCAGTGTTTCAAAACATTCACAGTGGTAATTCTTTTTTTTTTTTTGAGACAGGGTCTCGCTTTGTAGTTCAGGCTGGCCTTGAGCTCACTATGTAGCCCAGGCAAGCCTCAAACTCAGCAATCCTCCTGCATCTGCCTCCTGAGTGCTGGGATTACAGGAGTGAGCCACCACGTCCAGCATTGTGGGGTGTGGTACTGATTGCAAGTGGCCGTGAGTCACCATGCCCACTATCATATCATTGTATGTGGTTACCAGGATTGAACCAGGGGCCTTGAGCTTGGTAGGCAGGTGGCAGAGCCACACAGTGGTGATATGGAAATGATAGTTTATCCTGTTTTTGTTCTGCTTTTGAGCATTTTCTCTTGTTTTATTTTTCTTTTTTTAGATTTCTTTGTATGTGTGGGGGGTACCAGGGATCAAACTCAGGACCTTGGGCTTGTGTGGCAGGTGCCATAACCACTGAGCTAAATCCCTGATCCTATTTTTATTTTAAAAAAACTACTCATTTATTTATTTATTTTTAGTTTTGAGCATTTTCCAAATGAGTGATAATGACAACATTTTACTTCGTGCTTTTGTTGTGTGTGTGTGTGTGTGTGTGGGGGGGGAATCAGGATTTAATTTTTTGTTTGGTTTCTTTCTCCAGAGAAAGATAGAGCAGTGGCCTCACTCAACCTAGCATATTGGGAGTGGAAATGCAGTCAGGAGAACTTAGAAGTGCACACGTAGCTATGCTTAGCTAATGGCATGAAATACAGTTGTCCAGCTGGGCACAGTGGTGAACAGCTATAATGCCAGCACTCTAGGAAACTGAGGCAGGAGGAATGCAAGTTGGAGCCCAACCTGGGCAACTTAGCAAGATCCTGTCTCAAAAAATAAAAAATGACTGGGGATGTAGCTCAGTGCAAAGGCCCTGGATTCAATCCCTAGTCCTGGGGAGCTGGGGTAGAAGAAGGTGAGGAAAAAAGAAAGAAGGAGAAGGGGAAGCCAAGTCATCCTTGTATCTGTGGGGGACTGGTCCCTGGACCTCCATGGATACCAAACTCTGTGGGTGCTCAAGTCCCTTATATAAAATAGTGCAGATTGCCCAAAGCCTCCATCTAGTTTCTGATATCTTTTTATCACTGCATGACTTTTAATACCTGTTATAATATAAATACTACATATATAGTTGCTAGCAGCATCATTTAGCGAGTAATGACAAAAAAAAATGCATGTTCAGTATTGAGGCAGTTTTTCAAGTATTTTCTAACAGTTGGTTAAATCTGCACATGGGGAGCTTCTGGGGATAGAGGGCCAAATGGACTTCCCTAGAGATCCTTTCAGGAGTTGTGCATTTGCTTCCGGTTCTGGGTACTTTTTTTTTTTTTTTGAGACAGGGTCTCGCTTTGTAGTTGGCTGGCCCTAAACTCACTATGTAGCCCAGGCAAGCCTCGAACTCAGCAATCCTCCTGTCTCTGCCTCCTGAGTGCTGGGATTACAGGCGTGAGCCATCACGCCCGGCACTGTGGTATGTGGTATTGATTGCTGGTGGGCGTGAGTCACCACGCCCAGCATTGTATGTGGCTACCAGGATCGAACTCAGGACCTTGCACTTGTGAGGCAAGCGCCAGAACCACTGAGCTAAATCTCCGGCCTGGTTCTGGGTACTTTTTATGCCAGAAAATTTGGGGTTTTGGTGAAAGGGGGCAGAAGCAGAAACTATGCCAGGAGCATACACTGGGGTTCCTCACTGGTACCTCACCAGTAGGGCAGGAGGTGAAGGCCTCTGTTCAGAGCCCTGTGGGACCCTTTTATCCACTCAGCTCTGACAGCTGGAAGGTTTGGCTTGGGAGAGATGCTTCATTTTGCTACCAGGGATGTCAGTCCAGATTCCTGGTTCACTGAACCTCTGTGAAGTCACCTTTCCCCCATCTTTCCCAGAGTTCCTCGTTGGGGATATTGCGGTCTCCCAGAACACCTCCCTGCCCTGGCCCAGCTCCTACCTCACCAAGACAGTCCTGAAAATCTCCTTCCTCCTCCACGACCCCAGCCGCTTCTTCCAGTCTGCCTCCTTTCTCTACCGCTGGGACTTTGGAGATGGGTATGTCTTTATCCACCCCCCACCCCGTTGGCTTAGTCCCCCAAATCCAGGGCGGGCAGCTATGGCTGGTGTCCTCCTGTCTCATAAATTGTGCAAAGAGCTGTCCTTTTCTGCCAAATAGTCCTGAAGCGCCTGCTGTGTGTCAGGCCCAGGGTCCTGGTGCACCCATGAGCCCACTGCAGTGCAGTGAGAGGGCCATTAGCACCCAGTACAACCCTTTAGGGAGGTCAAGGTCGGTAGGCCTCTCCTCTTTGATCCTGAAGGACACCCAGCCCTAAAGTACCTTCTTTAAATATTTGTAAAAGCTCAGCCCTCTAATATCATCTCTGAAACTTTAGCATTGGAACATTAGAGTATCAAAATCTATAAAGAAAGTCTCATGAGGAAATTATTCAAGAAAGAAGGGAACAAAGAACAGAAAACCACTTATCATGGGAAATCTTAATATTCTACACTCAGATTTTGAGATTTTAAAGAGAAAGTAATGACAAAGATTTTCATAACAAGTTTGAAAAAGATGTGTGTATTCTTGAGCCTAAAATCAAAATAGTACCTAAGTATTTACAAAAATTGAAAAGAAAATCGGGTTTTATATTTTTAATTTTTTTGAGAGAAGCTATTGCTATATAGTTCAGTATGGCCTTGAACTCACTGTGTAGCCCAGGCTGGCCTTGAATTTGTGGCACTTCTCCTGACTCAACCTTCTGAGTCCTGGGATTATAGGTGTGTGCAACCATGCCCAGCAGAAAATTAAATTTTAGAATTTAAAATGTCAGAACATCCCATAACAGAGAATGTATGAACTTCATATTCAGTTTGTAATGCAGACTAGATATTTATTAATTTTTTTTTTTTTGGTCACAAATGTAATGTGTAAAGAGCTTTCAGCAACTTGGGTGTAGCCGACTCTGAAATTAGAGGAAATGATCCTCAGAGCTGCCCTTACTTCTGACACCAATTTTGGCGGTTAGACCACTTGCTCAACTGGAGAGAGCAAAGTCCTCCCTATGAAAACCCCCTTCTGCAGTAGCTGGATCTGAGATATCCGCAAAGGCCAGGTGTTAAAGGAGTGGTCTTCAGTGAGGCGCTACTGGGAGGTACTGGGTCCTTTAAGAAGTGGAGCCTCGTGGGAGGTCTTAACCAGCTGCATGCAGTGCCTGGGCGTTGTGTGACCCTGTCCCTTCACTTCTTTCTCTCTTTCCTGCCTCACTGTGAGGTGAACGGGTCTCAGCTGCCATGATGTCCTGTTCCGCCATAGGCCCAAAGCAGTGGGCTCAACTGACCATGGCCCAAAACCTCCAAAACTGTGAGCCAAATAAATCTTTTCTCTCATAAGCTTATCATCTCAGGTGTTACAGTTACATAAAGCTGACCAATACAAGCTTCGACATTAATAGCAATCTCAGGGGTGGAGGGTTCCCAAGACCGCACTACAGCTGGATAATTGATGGGAGGCTTCAGAGGACTCATGGGCAGCTGTGAGGTGTGATTAGAAAATGCAGTGAGTGTTTAAGTTAAAAAATTTTTTACAGTAAATATATTATAATGAATCCTCCTCAAAATACTGCTATCTTCACTCTAACACTTATTCTCTTGTTCTTGCTACTTTCTGAAGCAGTTCTGAAAATCTCTCTCTCTCTCTCTTTTTTTGTTTTTTAGATAGGGTCTCGCTTTGTAGCTCAGGCTGGCCCTGAGTTCACTATGTAGCCCAGGCAAGCCTTGAACTCAGCAATCCTCCAGCCTCTGCCTTCTGAGTGCTGGGACTATAGGTGCGAGCCACCACTCCCAGCACTGTGGTGTGTGGTACTGATTGCTGGTAGGCGTGAGTCACCATGCCTGGTATTGTTGTATGTGGTAACTGAGGATGAAACTCAGGACCTTGCTCTTGCTCGGTAGGCACCGGAACCACTGAGCTAAATCTCCAGCCCTGAAATTCTCTTTTGTGTTTTTACAAGGTATGATAAAAATATGGTGAACGCTGTTGCCAAGTGCCATGCAGCGGAAAGGTGGGTTAGTAAAAACACGACAGAGCATCCTCCTCCACCTCTGGTAAGCCTGGTACTGTGTGACTCTGGCTCTTCCCCAAAGTCAAAATGACCATGAAATGACCACAGGAGCAAAATGTTTTTAATTAAGTGAGGACATTGAAGCAGCTACGACAGCTCAATTTAAGACACAAAGCAGGACTTCCAGAACTCTTCAGAAAGTGGCAAGAATGATGGGATAAGTGTGTTTAAAGCAAGGGGGAGAACTTTGAGGGAGTTTCATAGCAGTGTGGCTTTTACTGTAGTAATTTTTTGAAATTTAAATGTTCACTCTAGAGTTTGGTCATCCCATGTATTAAATTTATAGTCACAGTTGATTGCATTTCTTTTCTCACAGTTCTGGAGGCTCTAAATTCAAGATCAAGGTGCTGCCAAGCTTGGTTTTGGTGAGGGCTCTCTTCCTGCCAATAGGCATCTCCCAGTGTCACCTCATGGTGTTGCCTCTGTGATGGAGTGGAATGGGGAGATGTTGCTCTGTCCCTCTCCCCATCCTTCCCTTCTTTCCTTCCTTCTCCCACTGTCCCTTCTACCCTTCCATCCCTCCCACACCCTCCCTCCTTTTTGCTAGGGACTGTACCCAGGAGATCAAGTGTACTAAGCACATGATCTACCACTGACCTATACACTCAGCTTCTCTTCCTCCCACCCATCTTCTCCTTCTTTTCCTTCTTCTAGGACTGGGGATTGAACCCAGGGTCTTTGGACTGAGCTATATCTCTTGTCCTTTTCTACTTTCAAAATAGGTTCCTGCTAAGTCTCTAAATTGCCCAACGTGAGCTCAAATTTTCAATCTTTCTGCTTCAGCCTACCAAGATGCTGGGATTATGGGCTTGTGTTGCCATTCCCTACCCTCTTCCTTTTCTTGTGAGGTGTCTAAATTAATTTTTTCCTTGCTAGGACAAAATACCCAACAAGTTAAAGGAGGAATGGTTTAATGTGAGTCTAGTAGGGTCATGGGTGGATGGTGCCACTCTGCCCTGCTGGAATCCCAGCACTTGGGTGGCTGAAGGAGGAGGATCATGAGTTCAGGTCCAGCATGAATCACCTTGAGACCCTGTCTCAAAAAAAAAAGAATGAAAGGATTAATAAATACAAAACATGAATTAGGCCAGGTGTAGTGGTACATGCCTGTAATTTTAGCACTTAGGAGGCTGAGGCAGGAGGATTTCTGTGAGTTCAAGACCAGCCTGGGCTAGATAGCAAAACCCTTTCTCAACTTCCTCCTAAAAAAGAATATTCCCCCCTCTCAAAAAACAAAGAACAAAAACAAACAAACAAGAAAACAACCCTGAAAGTGGTAGAATTAGCTCTCAGGGTTATCTCAGTAAACTAGACAAGTTCATGAAACCAATAACCAATATTATGCTAACTCAGGGAAGGTAGATTGGATCCCTGACCCTTGGTGAGAAAAGGGGTCTGTGGTTGAATGCTGAGAACAGGGTTCAACTCCTTGGATGGCTCTGACAGGCTGCCACCATTGGCCTGTCCTGGCTCTCTCCTGGAGGACAGGGGCAGCCAGGTGTGCTGCACAGTTGCCCCTTACTCTGGTGAGTACTATGGTCACTTCTGAGGTGCAGGAGCGGAGCAGCCTATGTCTCTCTCCTCCCTATCACCTTCCAGGACCCTGCTGGTGACGGACAACTCTGTGGTCTATTATAACTACTCGCTTATTGGAAGCTTCACAGTGAAGCTGAAGGTGGTGGCTGAGTGGGAGGAGGCAAAGCCGGACGGCAGCGTGAAGGGCACTGTGCAGAAGACAGGCGACTTCTCCACCTCGCTGAAGCTCCAGGGTGAGCCCTGCAGGCTGAGCGCTCAGGTTCCTAGGGAGCCCTGGGTGCCACCCTTTAGTCCTCTCAATGTCTCCATGTCCTCCCTGTTACAGAGAGGGTGCCAGAGGCCATACACACGGTCATCTGGCAACCCAAGGGCACAGCTGCCGTCTGGCCCAGGTGACAGCAGTCTTGCCATGATTTCCTGGTTCTTGCTGCTCCTGCATCTGCTTCTTCGGGGCAAGGGTTGCACTGGCAGGGGGGCCCTCTGTTCCCCGAATGGAGTGCGGATGGGGGCTGCCAAGCCCATCTTTCCCTGGTTCTAGGTGACATGGGACGTTTCCCCATGCACAGGAGAAGGCATGATGTCAGCGAGCAGGACAGTTGGCCTTTGCTTCTCTGAGCTGGCTCTGGTACTTGTTGCTGTTACTGACAGCAATGGTTTCCTAGACAGAACTGTGACCCTCATGGAAGAGGGACAGAAGAGGCATCAGGGTGGTGGCCACACAGCCCAGAACTTGGGAAGCTCTGGGGCGGCTGTCTTCAGCTGGCAGGCCTAATGGCACCCTTTTCCTCACAGAAACTCTTCAAGGCATCCAGGTCTTGGGGCCCACTCTAATACAGACCTTCGAAAAGACGACTGTGACGTTGAACTTCCTGGGGAGGTGAGTGAACCCGAGTTCACTGCAGGTGCCCTGAGACTCTCCACACTCTGCCGGCTGGTCTTGAGCAGAGCTCATCTCCAGTAGGGTCGTGGACAGA
This sequence comes from Thryonomys swinderianus, assembly GCA_004025085.1. Taxonomy (NCBI): domain Eukaryota; kingdom Metazoa; phylum Chordata; class Mammalia; order Rodentia; family Thryonomyidae; genus Thryonomys; species Thryonomys swinderianus. The sequence continues at coordinate 7,507 of PVIC010036251.1, forward strand.
TGGTGCCACTCTGCTGCCCTGCACAGCTCCCGTCTCACGGTCCTAGAGAGGTAGGACACGTCTCTGGGACTATCTGCAGTGTGGGTTTCAGAATCATGAAGAGAACCTGGGTGTGGTGGCACACAACTCTAATCCCAGCACTCTGGGAGACTGAGGCAGGAAGATGGCAAGTTTGAGCCCAGCCTGGGCAAGTTAGCAATAACCTGTTTCAAAATAATAAAACTAGAGAGTTGGGAGTATAGCTCAGTGTGAACCCCGGGGTCCAATCCCCAGAACTGGAACTGGAGCTTAGTACCAGGAGAATGGGAAGCCACTTGGCTTGGATGGACCTGGTCTTGGTGCGCTGTGGGGCTCTATTGTCCTGGCTGGAGAAGTGTGAGAGGGGAGCAGCCGCGTGGCATTCCTCGGGTAGACCCGTGTTTTCCTGCTTCTGAGCCAGTGCATGACCTCTTGCAAACCCAGTGAGACCCAGGTACACCCGGGTTACACTTGGATCCTGCTTTGATACCACCTCTTCCACAAAGCCTTCCCTGACTTTCTTGGGGCCAGCGTCCTGTGCAGCCACTCTACGCACGGGAGTAGCGCTGCCCCGCCTCTGCCGAGCCCAGGATCTGCTTGGGGCCTGGAGTGTCTTTGCACCCTTCCACCTCCTGCTTGACAGCGTGTGTGCCTGCTCCTTGCCGAGCCCTTTCTGAAGACATGTCTCTGTGCCCGCAGCCCGCCTCTGACTGTGTGCTGGCGGCTGAAGCCCGAGTGCCTTCCGCTGGAGGAAGGAGAATGCCACCCTGTGTCCGTGGCCAGCACAGCTTACAACCTGACCCACACCTTCCACAGTCCCGGGGACTATTGCTTCAGCATCCGGGCTGAGAACGTCATCAGCAAGACGCATCAGTACCACAGGATCCAGGTGTGGCCCTCCAGTAAGTGGCACCTCAGCTTCTGTGGTAGTGTCCCACAGGCAGCCAAAACCTGTCAGCCCTGCCCCAGCCGCAACAGGCTCCTATGACCAGGCTCATCTGCACCTGGACCCGCAAACACTAGCATCAAGAGTACTGCTCCTCACTCTGCAAGTGGCAGTACTGCCCCCAGGAAACACCAGTAACACCATAGCAACCAGCTCCACCAACCTCCTCACCAGCAAACCCTACTGCTGCCATAGCAGCCAGACCACCAGCACCATAGCCCTTGACTCCACCAACCTCACATCACGACTGGACTCTGCCAGTACAGCCAGGTCTGCCACCCTCATCTCCTGCCCATCAGCTGTGCCACCAGCACCAGCACCAAACAACAACCAACTCAGCTACCACCATCACTGCACAGGCAATGAATGATTCTTCAGGCACCATCACCACCAGTACCAACCCCCATCCCCACCCCATTGCCACCCTCTGCTCTCTCCACCACTGCCACAGACACGAGACGAGTGTGGATCCTGAGGAAGAACTCAGACCACTCAGAAATGGCCTTTCAGATGCCCTACCCAGCCTCACTTTCCATGCTACAAAAGGGGAAACTGAGGCACTAGACATCAGCCTGAGCCCGAACCTGCCCTCCAGACTCTGGGCCCAGTGCTCTTCTGTGGGAGAAGGGGCTTTCCCCAAATTCTGGAGTTCATGTCAAACCTGCCAGCGGAGCCTGCCTTTGAGGGCGGCCCTGCAAGTGCACCTGGTGTTGTCCTTGTCCCTTTCAGTATCCCTAGTCCCTCTCTGAGCCCCTGAGAAAATGCTCCTCTCCAAGCCTTGGCTGAATCCGGGCCCTGCTGCCCAATGACCAACTGGGTACCAAGTGTCCAGGATCCCTGAATTCTACAGAGAAGGTGGTAGTCTAGGCGATCACGCCAATCACACCCTCTTTTCTTTCTTCTGTTTTTCTTGAGATGGGATCTCACTATGTAGTTCAGATTGGCTTTGAACTTGCTGTGCGGCCCAGGCTGGTCTTGTACAAGTGGCAAACCTCCTGCTTCAGCCTCCTTAGTGCTGAGATTACAAGTGTGCAGCATCACACCTGGCTAACACACCCCCTTTTCATGGGATGCAAGGTCCTCACAGAGGAAGAGTGAGAGGGAGGCCACACTTCCTGATCACTCGCATGTGCCAGGCCAGCCCCGTCCCTCACCTCTGTGCCTCTCCATGGCAGCTTGGGATTTTGCACCAGCAGCTAGTAACCTGTTCAGAGCCAGGATACTGACCCAGGGCCACCTAACTGCGGACACTGGGCTTTTTCCTGTCCTCCATACTGCTTCCTAGCAGAGGCTCAGTAGGTGAGCCCAGGTGGTGGGAGGTTACAGCAGATGCCATAAGACTGTCCCACAACCTGGCTTCCCTTCCCAAACCACATCTCCCAAAAGAAGCAGGAGGAAATAGTGTTGCCTCCCATGGCTTAGACTCATGTCAGACACCATCGCTCCTGTCAGCTGCTGTAGGCCAGGGGCTGGTCACTGGGTCCAGTCCACACTTCAGAATGGAGAATCTTGCTGCCACTCTTAGAGATTACTATTAAGCAACCCATGGACCTATTTTAAAAACCACCACACACACCAGGAGTAGTAGTTCATACCTGTAATCCCAACAATGTGGGAGGCTAAACCAGGAAGGTGGTAAGCTCAAGCCCAACCCCATCTTAAAAAAAAAAAAAAAAAAGGCAGTGCCGGGCTTGGTGGCTCAAACCTGTAATCCAGGACTTGGGAGGCAGAGGCAGGAGGATTGCTGAGTTCAAGGCTTGCTCAGGGCCAGTCTGAACTACAAAGTGAGACCCTGTCTCCAAAAAAAAAAAAAAAAAAGACCTCAATGTGGCTCAGTGGAAAGCTCCTATGTTCAGTCCCAAGTACTTGAAAAATATTTTTTACTCATACCCTGATTTCTTTGTGTCAAGTCCCAAATGGAGGCTACCTAATAGAAAAGAGAGATCATTGGTGTGCTGTGCAAGGGTTGACTGCCCTCTCCCCCACTGTGTCCACCACCTGAGAAGGAGTCTTTGAGTCGCAGTGTCCCAGCCCTGTAACACCCCTTGTCACTCCCAGGACTCCAGCCGGCTGTCTTTGCTTTCCCGTGCGCCACACTTATCACTGTGATACTGGCCTTCATCATGTACATGACCCTGCGGAGTGCCACTCAGCCAAAGGATGTGGTAGAGGTGAGTGCTCAGAGGGTGGGCTGGACAGCAGGGCCCCACCCAGGAAGGATCAGAGGGTCTGGGGCCAGACCAGGACACTTGGCAGGTTCCTGATGTTAGAGTGGGCTCTGCAGTCTAGTATGGTGCACCAGAGGCTCATCTGTAGGTTGTGCCAAACTGCTGAGTACCAGTACCCGCTGAGCTATCTCCTGGTATGCTCACCTCCGTGTATATGTGGTGGCAGGTGGTATTTCCATGCCTCTGCTACTAGGCTGCTGAGCTCATAGGGCACCTGACAGGGGTCCTGGTTGGGGGGTGATTGGCCCGTAGGTTTTTTTTTTCACCATTGGTGGCTGATTGTGATTTTCTCCCCAAGTCTGAAAAGAACCCAGAGCCACCCTCTGGGGTCAGGTGCTGCTGCCAGCTATGCTGTGGACCCTTCTTGCTGGAGTCATCATCTGAGTACCTGGAAATTGTCCGAGAGAACCATGGGCTGTTCCCACCCCTCTACAAGTCTGTCAGAACATACACAGTGTGAGCACCCCCCGCCCCACCCTGTATCAGTGTTCACTGACAGTCAGCCTGAAAGCTTCGGGCAGGGTGTGTATCACTGAGCAGGAGGGGCTGTGTGGCCGACTGCCCATGTGGCCATCCATCTGTACAGTCTGGCTGCTGCCACAAGACCCTTGCAGCCACCTCCCCAGCACTCCGCCCATCTGTACAGTGCCGTCCCTGCTGTGACCCTCTCTCAATCACCCCCATCCCATCCCATGCCAGGTTCTGACACTTGATGCGTTCCCTTAGGATTCTCCCAGAAGGTCTGGCTGCCCCTCACCCATTCCCGTCCCATTGGCACATCTGGCATCCATTGGGGGCTTAGAGTTTCCTCCCTGGGGAAGCCATGTCCATGCCAGAGCTACGAGGGCAGTCACAGATGGTTCAGGGTCATGCAGGCAGCTGCGTGCACCTGCAGAGAGGAGAGCATGTCCACATGTGCACATTCATGCAGACATACACACAGAAACACACACATGCCATGGATTATCTCCGTGATTCACTCTGTGGCTGTTAGGGCTATTGCTGGAGTGTACTTGAACTAGGACTCAGATGAAACTTGATTTCCCTCCTAGGCTCTCCAGCTCCTGGTTGAGGCTCTCCCTTTGTCCCTCCCACTCCTGTCCCCATTATGAAGCCTCCCTACTCTCGCCTGGTTGCTGGGAGCAGGGAGAGTGTGTGCAGAGTACGTTATAAATTCATCACTTTTTATCAAAAGGAGTGTGTACCATATCCACAGAGGAAAAGGTGTTGCAGCAGAAGGACAGGTTGAAGTCATGGGGATGTGGGTTCCCTGTATCAGTCATGGGGCACTTTGGCTCCCTAGCCTCTCCTAAGATGACTTTGGGAAGGAAGAAGCAGACAGATAAAAGGTGGGGTGGGGGAGCCAGCCCCTCTTGTTCCCCCAACCCAGTGACAGGGGTACCCTGCTCCTGTTGGAGAGAGACAGGCTGGACTCCAGGCAGAGGGATCTGTCATTACAACTGTTGACTCTCAGACTTTGTGCTGAAAATTGTGTTTATATTGTCATGTGGCTCATTCCCATGAAATACCACTATTACTGCTCAATAAAGCTTGAGTGCTGAGTGTTGCCAAATACCCCGGGCGTGGCAGTCTTTTTTTCCATGTGTGAAAGACAAGGCCTTGCAAATGGCAGAGTGATGCTCAGAGGCAGCAGTGTGTTCTGTGGTCAGGGACATGGAGGCTTCCTGGAGGTGGGTTCAGGTCCCAGATGGCTTGGACAGCAGCCCAGTCTGAGGGCCCAGGTAGAGCGAGAGTCTGAGTGGGACCTGGCCACCCTGGGAACCTGCTGGAAATGCAGGCCTTCGGGCTCCAGCCGACACCTGGTCAGCCCCTGGGTGGGGATGCCCACCTGCTCACCAGCCTCAGGCGTGCCAGTGCCTGGTCAAGTCTGCAAGCTTCTGGTCTGGCAGGCCGAGCATCTCTGGCTGGACTTCATTCAGCAACAGTTGCACTCAGGAGTCTAGAGCAAGGCCCAGGAGTCACTGGGTGCTGTGAGTCTGAGAACTGTGTGCGGAAATACGAAGACCTGACTCTAGGCCCTTCCTGAGCCTTTGCCCTTCCGTAAGAGGAGTGGGACTCCCAGTGGCCTCCTCTCTCCCACTGCCCATCTCTAAGCTTCCAAGTGGGTCAGCCCTGAGAACTGGGGGCTGCCCTTCCCCCACCTCAGCACCTCTGTGGCATCTGGAACTTCCTTGACTCCAGTGTCACTGGCTTGTAGGGCTGATGCTACCCCAGGTATGGGTCAGATGTGTTAGGGTGCGACAGGAAGGAGCCTGTGTGTGTGGGCTGACCCTTGTACCTTGTCAGCTGGAGGGACTGAAGAATATTGGGGAGCGCTCTTGCCTGTAGTTATATTAGAGTACTTCATAAGCAAAGACCAGGTGACATTTCAGATGGAGAAAGACACAGGTCCCCAGGGCCCTTGCACATGTCTCCCCAGAGGTAAGAAAAATGCAGACTCTGGCCAGAGGAATTTAGTAGCGATTGTCCACACTGCAAGAGGAACTACATCTTTTCACAAAACAAGTGGATATCATTTTGCTCAAAAACAGAATAGATCAGGCATAGTGGTGTATGCCTGTGATCTCAGTACTGGATTAGGATCTTAACCACCTGTGAAGACTGTTTCCAAGTACAGTCACTTTTCACAGGGCCGGCACCTGGTAGGTACTCAGTAAATAGATTTTAAATGAATCTTTACATGCAGATAAGGAACAAAGGAGGCGTTTTTGCCCAAGGGAATACGAGGCATTAGCCAGGTATGGTGACCCTGTAATCCCAGCATTCTGGTAAGGCAGGAGGACTGCAAGTTCAAGACCTGCCTAGGCAACTTAGCAAGACCTATCTCAGATACAAATAAAAAGGGACTGAGGATGTAGCTCAGTGTTAAGGCCTTGAGTTTAATTGGAAGAAAAAAACAAATAAACAAAAAAACCTGTTCCCCCCCCCCAACAAATTATCAACCATAAAAGTTGGCTGGAGAGAATCACTGGGATCAAACACAGAAACCCTGAAGCTGTAGGAGATGTCACTTGGCCAGCCTGAGATGCCTGCAGCTATGATACAGCTGAATGGGAAGATTATCCCCGGACTTGCGAATCTGGGACTTCCCAGGCTGGTGAGAGTGGTCTGCTTGTGCAAGCAGGCAGGGCCAGAAGCTTTCAGGGGCTCCCTGATGTTGACTCTGAGCTCTTTGTGGGGTGTCAAGGGGGACCCCCTGGGCATTCACTGACAAGGTTAGTGCCTCGAGACCCAGCCAGTCACCTTCCAAAAGCCCCACCTCTGAACACATGAATCTTTTGAGGGACATTTTAGATCAAAACTGTGACAATTCTATAGTAGCTCTTCCCCCACATACACCCCAGGTCTTGATGACAAGGGGGTGGGGCAACAATTTTGTCTTGCTGCAGTCCCCGGGAGGAGGGGCCTGATTTATTGCTGATAAATGTAGTTTTCATGACCACAGTCATGACAATCAATTGATTTTATTTATTTTTTTTGTATTGAGTACAAAACCCAGAGCTTTGCTCATGCTAAGAACATGCTTTTCCAGGCTGGAGATTTAGCTCAGTGGTTCTGGCACCTGCCTAGCAAGTGCAAGGTCCTGAGTTCAATCCTGTTAACCACATATACCAGGGTCAGAAGCTTCCAGGAGCTCCCTGATGTTGACTCGTGACACTGACTCTGAGCTCTTTGTGGGGTATCGAGGGGACCCCGTGGGTATTCACATGGCAGTCCCCAGCCTCTGGCATGAGTCACTATGCCCACCAGCAATCAGTACCACATACCACAGTGCCAGATGTTGTGGTTCATGCCTATAGTTCTGGCACTCAGGAGGCAGAGGCAGGAGGATTGCTGAGTACCAGGGTTGCCTGGGCTACATAGTAAGCTCAGGGCCAACCTCAACTACAAAGGGAAACCCTGTCTCAAAAAAAAAAAAAAAAAGTGAACATGCTCTTCCACTGAACTATACCCTCAGCCCCAATTGATGTAATTTTGCTCATAGTGATAACCATATTTTCCAGCCAGGTGTGTGACTGCATGCCTATAATCCCAGCACTCTGGGAGGCTGAGGCCAGAGGATCAAAAGTTTGAGGTCAGCCTGGGCAATTTTTTTTTTTTTTTTGCTTTTTGAGACAGGGTCTCACTTTGTAGTTCAGGCTGGCCCTGAGCTCACTATGGTGCCCAGGCAAGCCGCCGCAAACTCAGCAATCCTCCTGTCCCTGCCTCCCGAGTGCTGGGATTACAGGTGTGAGCCACCACGTCCGGCATTGTAGTATACGGTGTTGATTGTTGGTGGGCGTGTCTCCATGCCCAGCATTATATGTGGTTACCGGGGATCGAACTCAGGACCTTGCACTTGCGAGGCAGGTGCTGGAACCACTGAGCTAACCCTCCGGCCCCAGCCTGGGCAATTTAATGACACTTTATTTCAAACAAAATAAATCAAATCACAGCACAACACAATAAAATACATTTACCTTTCAGAAGTGTCCCCCTTCCCCAGGACTGGGTGTCTTAGGAGGGTCCTGTGATTTTTTTGAACCTGACATGGTTAAAGGGCGTCTCCATCAAAGTGTGGACAAACACATGTGGGCTGGGTTGAAGAGCATCACCACATCGGCATCCATCAGGAACCTGGGACTGTGTGGACCTGAGATCTTTGCAGATGTAATCGGGTCACATTAAGTCAGATTAGGATGGGCTCCAGCCCCATGAATTAATGCCCTGATAGAAGAGAGGTGTGTTTGGACACAGACTCACATGTTGGGTAGACAGCCATGTAACTGTGGAGGAAGAGCTGGAGTAAAGTGTGTTGCTCAGCTTTCCTCTCACTGAGATTCAGCACCCAACACGCACAGTGGAAAGAAGGATTTGGGGGGATTCCATCCATGGTCAGCTGGCTCCAAGGCAGGAACATCATGGCAGAAGGACATGGGGGAGCAAAGAAGTTTAGTTCACGGAAACCAGGAAGCAACAGGGGACAGTGCCAGAGAGGAAGGAGCCACAGACCAGACATAGACCTTGAGGTTGCACCTCCATAGCCCATCCAGACACACTCAGAAGTGTGCTGTACTAACCCCTGAGGTGTTTCCTTTTTTTGCAGCACCGGGGATCGAACTTGGGCCCTTGTGCTTCCAAAGTAGGCGCAGTACCACATGAGCTAAGTCCCCAGCTCAGAGGAATTTCTTTTCTTTTTTTCTTTTTTTGCTTTTTGGAGACAGGGTCTCGCTTTGTAGTTCAGGCTAGCCCTGAGCTCACTATGGTGCCCAGGCAAGCCGCCGCAAACTCAGCAATCCTCCTGTCTCTGCCTCCCGAGTGCTGGGATGACAGGTGTGAGCCACCATGTCCGGCATTGTGGTATGCGGTGTTGATTGTTGGTGGGCATGTTTCCACACCCAGCATTATATGTGGTTACCAGGGATCAAACTCAGGTCCTTGCGCTTGCGAGGCAGGCGCCGGAACCACTGAGCTAACCCTCCGGCCCTCAGAGGAGTTTCTTAATTGAATCTATCCACATTGGGGTTGTTGGTCACATAAACCAAGAGATGCTGAGGGCTTGTGGCAAACACTGGGAGCTGGGGGAGAGTCTCTTTCAGAGCATCTGGAAGGATCAACATCACCAATACCTGGATCTCAGACTTCTGGCCTCCTGAGCAATGAGAGAATCTCTTGTAAGCTACTCAGATGACTGATTTATTTGGGGGGGGCAGGGACTTGCTAAATAGTTTGTCCTGGCCTTGAACTCATGGCATTCCCCCTGCCTCAGCCTCCCTAGTGCTGGGATCATAGGTGTATGTCGTTGTACCCGGCCTGTGGCACTGTTACCATGGCCACAGGAAAAAATCTGTTTGCTGCGTCAGTTCTGGCAGCTCCATCTCACACATCTCATACGTGTTGGGTAGACAGCCACGTAACTGCGGAGGAAGAGCTGGGGTAAAGTGTGTTGCTCAGGACGTTCTCCAAATTAAAACCAGAACCTAAACTGGGTGGTGTGACACATACCTATAATCCCAATATTCTGGGAGGCTGAGGCAGGAAGATGGCAAGTTTGAGCCCAATTTAGAGTTTGGGCAATTTAGAGACTTATTCTGTCTCAGAATTCAAACAAAACCATACAGAATCCAACCACTTCTTCCTGACTCAAAAGGAGACTCCACCTTTGTTGTCTGGGTCCCTGTCCCTCCGCTGTCCCAAGGCACCAACTGCGAAAGTCTTTTTGTTTTGGTCAGCAGGTACAAAGTTACAAATGGATGGATGATAAGTTCAGGTGTTCTGCAGTGAGGCCAGTTGGTTAACAATAATGTGTATTTCAAGATGGCCAGAAGCCTGGATTTTGACTACTCCCCCAACAAAGCCATAATAAATATGAAGTACAGGAAATGCTAATTACTCAAACATGGTCCTTAGCCCACCATAAGCCCTTACTGAAGTGTCACTGTATCCCATAAGTGTGTACATTGTGTCAGTTTTTATTTTTATTTTATTTTTATTGGTACTGGGGATCGAACTCCAGCCCTTCTGCTTCCAAGGTAGGTGCAGTACCACTTGAGCTAAATCTCAGGCCTTACATTGTGTCAGTTTTTAAAAAGCCACACCAGAAGGCGGCAGCTAGGCTCACTGCTGCCTCATGGTTGTGCCCACGGGGAGCCTGGCAGAAGGAGGTGGACGTCAGGTCCTGGTTGTGTCTGCCCTTGGAGACCAGTGAGCGACGAGTGCTGGCTGCAGGGGCATCTGACACAGCGGCCTGTGCGCCCCCCACCTGCAGCCTGGGGTGCTGGGGTTTGGGAGGTCTGTGGAGCCCAGGGCCTGGGACAGGTTGCAGAACAGAGGTGGACAGACGGTCCCTCGCTAGTTCTGTCCCTGGGCACCCTTGTGCCTGCTTTCCAGAGGTGTGAGGTAAGACTCCTGGAAGGCGTGAGGAAGAAGCTGGTGCAGTGTGTCCGTACGTCCTTTCAGGGGCCCTTGTGGCAGCAGGAGGGACTCCGGCCTTAGCGCCGAGGGGCTAGGGTCTGAGGCAGGTGCCTGCCACCTGTGTGACAGACAACAGACCCATCCACTGCGGCCAGGCTTCCTGTCCCAGGGAAACCCCATTTCTGGGAGGGTAGGGCTTGCTGTGTTGAAAGCTGTATCCTGAATATAGTTTATTTTTTCTACAGTTGAACTCTCTGTTGTAGATTTATGTAAAAATACATCTTTTTCAAAGTAAAAAGCCACACCAGGACTGTGTCCTCCTTGCCCCCACCTTCCAAGTCTCTCCTCTCAGAAGCCCAGCGCTCTTGTGGGGACCCCAAGTGCTCCACAGCCTGGCCTGTCACTCAATTCTGCCTGTGTCCTGGCAGATCCACCTGGCTGATGCCCTGGCTAGACATGAGCAGGGCTCCTTCCCTCATGACCTGCAGCCTGGGGTTCACCCTGGTGCTACTCATTTCCCTCTCCTGCCCTCCTCTTCCCATAGAATTTGTGACATTCTAACATACCTGACCCCCCAGCATTGGGCGCTTAAGCATGGACCTTTACACTGAGCTACATTCCCAGCCCTTTTTATTTTTTGACACAGGGTCTCCTAAATTACTAAATTGATTAAGCTGGGCTTGAATTTACAATCCTCCTGCCTCAGTTTCTCAGACTGCTGGGATTACAGGTGTGTGCCATCACACCTGGTTACCTCCTAACTATTATTTATTTGTTCTATCTCTTTCCTTCTGTAGAATATAAACTCAAAGAAGGAATTTTACCTTACTCTGCTCATTATTTCTTTTTGTTTTAATTGAATTCTTTATTGGTACAATTTATATACATCTCAAAATCACATATAACATTGGGAAATTTGTACCAGTATATGCCACAAGTTAATTCTCATTTTTACCCATATCCCTACCCACTCCCCCCTCCTCCCCCCTTATACATGCTCTTTTATTTTCTTTCTGTATCATATTTATTCCTTCCCCTCATCACATTCC
>PVIC010036252.1:0-18647 GCA_004025085.1 Thryonomys swinderianus
CAGTGTGCAAATACACATCTGCCCCCAGTGAATAGATATGTGAAATTGAAACTTCGCAGCTGCTATTACTTTAAGAATATTATCGTCTTCTACCTGAGTGGTTGCATGGTCTCAATTTAGCACACAGTATTACTGGAAATCCCAAAAGATCATCAAACAGCAAAATGATAACCTGACATTTATGTACAATGTAATTATTTAAATCAGTCTTTAGTTCGACTGTACCAAATAACTTAGAGAAAAATATAAGAAAGTTGGGAATATTATTGCTTAATTCCAGTGAAATTTGTAGAATGCTCACTATGCTATGTTATATTTAAAATTATGTATTAATCTAAAGAAACAAACAGGCAGGAAAATAGCACAGAATATAAGGTTCCTTCCATCACAGAGCTCCCAGCCAGGATGAAAGACCAGATTGTAAGTAACTGCACTATAATAAAATGTATTAAATAGCTATATTATCTTAATCAGTCTAGTTAATTGATACAGCACTATAAAGTTGTGGGAAGGGCAGGGAATGGGAAAAATGAGAATCAAGACGTGTCATGTACTGGTACAAACCTTCAGTGTTAAAGGTGATCATATGTATATATAAAATATACCAATAAGTTCAATTAAAAATAAAATAAAACACAGATAGAGGCATTCAGTCTACTCAGCAGAATCTTTCCATGGAGAGTTGACATTTAAACATTCTTTTGAAAAATCCTTTGGTCTCTGTCTAGCTATCGGTGGAATATGAAAAAGCTAGCTAATGCATGCCAAACTTATATAATGTGGTCATTTTTTAAAGATTAACGAAGTAGTCTAAGCATTTAGACCTGACTATTGATTAAATCTGGCATATTGTCAACTGTAGATGACCTATCAGAACTTCAAAGATCATGTGACAGTAAGGAAGATAATTCAAGTTCAACAAGGAACACATATTCCACCCATGGGCCTACCATCCTTTTATACAATTCTCCTAGGACGGGTGATTCCTATTTCACAGCTGGAGGGGATGAAGCAAAGACTTTCCTAGTGTCCATTGCAAATGACTTACCTAGAACACCAAAGAACACCACAAAACCAAGCAGTCAAACAAGATGCATGGCCAGTGGCTCTAACTCCCAACTCAGTACCCCATCCTTCAGACCACACAGACTTTGTGATTGCTGTTAGCTCTATGTTAAGGGCAAATGAGAAAAGAGATAGTTTGTGAAGTACATTTATGTGTGCACAGTCAGATCACCCTACAATGATTTTGAAGTTATGACTATCTTTAAAAATATTAAATATATTCTTATTTACTCAATTCATATCTCTAAATTCCTTTAAATTCACTTAATAATTGTAGCCTCACTTAATAATTATAATAATTCTAGCCTAATTAAAATGGGCACAGTGAGAAAATGGTGCTTATTAAGGATTTTAGTGTGACGAGTTATGTGTTAGACTTTGTAAATTTTTGTATTGTAAAAAAAAGCCATGAGACAACGAAAGTAACCATACTGTACTTTATGAATGAGAAATCTGAGGATGCAAGAAAAAAAGCAAATTTTCAATGTTATATATGTAATGATACATTTGACACTAAAATTCATGTTCATTCTGCTAACCCACAGCACACCATCATAATTCTTTAGACTAAGTAGCATACTTCAAATACTTTTACATTCTTACAGTGAACAGTATTAATAACCCCCCCTTACTCATTCCCTGGTACTTATCCCTATAAAACTGAAGGTTTGAAATAAGCTTCTGAAATGTTTGAGTGACAAGGATTCTCCTGATAGAATCTAATAATGATTAAGTGCTTATATTATGATAGATCTTCTTTTAATCATTTTATAACTATAATAACTGGTTTGATCTTCATAAATTCCAGAGGACTAGGAATGTATATTATTCTCATATCAGATGTGCAGATATTGCAAAGATAGTTGAAGTAATCTATACAAGCTTAGTATGTAATTTTAAACACAGGAATCTTGTCTTTTTGTGTGTAGAGTTAGCTATCTTCTGACAGTATATCCAGAGGAAGAATACATTATGTTGCTTTGCCTAGCCATTATGTATCTGGAGTGTGGCTAGGTATATTTTTCCTATATATTTTGTGTAATAACTGCTAAAACAAGGCAGTTACTCAAAATAGTGAATTGATTAAGGGATAATGATCTGATATTGACAGGAAATAGTAAGTAAAACTATCCTATTTTACATACACTGTAGAGTATCACAAAATTCAGAGAAGCATCCGGCTCAAAATCACATAGTTAATAAGCCCTAAAGCCAGTATCTGTTGTCTGCAATATTTCCCCAAAATATTTTAAAATAAAATTTAATAATTATCATTGAAGCTACAGCAAAATCTTATGAAATACATATTTAAAGTGATAACTAGAATGAAGCATATTAACATATACATCATTTGTCATTGTGTCCATGTATAGCAAGAACTTCTAAAATGTACTTATTTTCACAAGTTCCTATAATTTTATTAATTTTCATCTTCAAGTTTTACATTAAATTTTTAGATTAATCTAACATATGCACAATTTTATATTCTTTGTCTTATATCTAGTTTTGCTTTGCTCCTAAATCTGACAATTGTTTCTTTTTTATTGGTCTATTTCTATTCTACATATAATTAAATAATGTGATATTTTTCTTTAAGTGTGTTACATATTTCAGTAAGCTTCATGTTCAGGTCCACCCATACAATAAGAAGTCACAGAGCTCACTTTGAACTGCAGTGATATTTCCTTTTATGTATTGTGGATATACATACATATCCATATATATATATATATATTTATTAGATTTTCTTTACCCATTTTTTTACTAGTCATTTAGGGTATTTTCATATCTTGACTATGTGAATAATGCTGCAATCAATGTGAGATTTCAGGTAACATTACATGCGTTCCACAGAAGTTCTCCTTGACTCTCTACTGTAGATTGATGCAATGGCTGCATCAATCTACAGTCCTATAACCACTGTACAAATATTTTCTTAATACTTCTAGTATTTATTATCTCATCTTTTTATAATAACTATCCTACTGGTATCTTAAAATTACTTATCCATAACTTTTAAAACTGATTAAACAAGCCCAAATGAATAAAATGTACTCTATTCTTATAAATTCTGAATGGAGCTGTGAAAAAGTTAGTAGCAAGAGCAAGAAAAAGACCATCTGATAATAATAGCATATCTCACTTTTAAGAAAGAGAACAATAATATTCTAGTTAGAAAAAAGTAATTCTTTGAGAACATAAGATGGACTCTAGAATACATTCTACTGTAGTATTTATACCTACAGGAGTTCAAAATGTATATCATATGAAAGAAGTGATCACTGAAGGACGAATTAATTAATGGGAAGAGGAATGGAATCTTACAGCCTCAAAATGTGAATGGGAGTGTCTTACTTTCTCTCTACTAAGACAAAATACTTGAGGGCAGGTTGAAGGAGGAGAGGTTTATTTATTTCACAGTTTTATTTTTGCTATTGTTGTCGCTGTTTATTTTTTTGTTTGTTTGTTTGCTTTATAGAGGCTTCAGTTCATAGTCAGTTACGTCCATGGCAGGAAGCACAGAGCAATCAAGGGAGGAATGTGAGAGATCTCGAGAACCTTCCAAGCCATGCTCTGGGAGGTTGATCCACCTCCTCCAAACATCACTTTTAGCTTTAAACTGTTCAGTAGACTCATGCACAAATGATGGACAATGATTGACCTCTTGGCTCTGGGAGCCCCACCTATTGTCATATTGAGCTTTGGGAGAACATCTAAATATAAACTACAAGTTGTTATTATGCCCAAACCTCTTAAAATGTGATGAAATAGGCAAGAACACTTCTTTGCCTCCTAAAACCCTCTTGGGGAATTTTCTAGTTGCAGATCAGAAGGTTTTCTTTTCTCTTTTCTTCTTTTCTTTTCTTTGCTTTGCTTTGATTTTTTTCTTTTCTTTTCTTTTTTCTTCCTTTTCAATTGAATTCTCTTTCTCTGTTTTTCTTTGTTGTTGCTTGTTTATTTGTTTTTTAATTTAATTCCTTATTGGTACATTTTATATACAGTTTGCAATCACACTCAATATTGGGAAATTTGTACCAGTATATGACACTAATTAATTTTCATTTTTACCCATATCCCTAGCCACCCACAACCCCCTACCCCTTATATACAGCTATTTCTTTTTCTTTCCAAATCATATTTATTCTTTTCCCTCATTATGTTCTCCCTCCACCTTCCCTTTGAATATTTCTGATTTTAAAAATATATCATACATTCTAAAATTCATTTACATCTACAGGTTCTCATAACAGAGAAAAAATATGGTATTTACATATCTGTGATCTACTTATTTTACTTATTAGTGTGTCCTTAAGGTGTATTCATGTGCACATAAATAAATGAAACTTGTAAATCTTTATGGCAGAGTAACAGTCCATTTTTTTTTCTTTTTAAGCATGTCTTCTTTTTCCAGTCTCCAGTTGATGGGTGTCTGGGTTATTTTCAAGATTGGGCTATCACAAATTGAGCTGCTATGAACATGGGTGTACATATGACTTTACAATATGATTCTTCTAAAACCTACCAAGAACGAAAAGCCCTGGTCCTGATGGCCTCACTGTGGAATTCTACAAAACTTTTAAAGAAGAGTTAAGGCCACTGCTTCTCAAACTCTTTAATGAAATTGAAAGAGAAGCAGTACTCCCAAAATCATTCCCTGAAGCAACCATTACCTTTATTCCAAAGGCAATGAAAGATCCAATCAAAAAAGAAATAGATCACAGATAGGCAAATACCGGATCTTCTCTTTGACATGAACACCTGTAGATGTAAATGAGCTCTAGAAAGTATGACAGTGTTTATAGAATGGGAAATTTCCATAGGAAATTTGGTGTGGGAATGTAATGAGGGGAAGGAATAAATATGGTTCAGAAAGAAAATTAAAGAGTTTCTATAAAGGGGGTGGGGAGGTGTGGGTGTGTAGGGATATGGATAAAAATCAGAATAAACTTGTGTCATATACTGGTACAAATTATCCAATATTATATGTGATTGTGAGATGTATATAAATTGTACCAATAAATAATTCAATTAAAAGAAAAAGAAAACTACAGGCCAATCTCTCTAATGAACATTGATGTTTGTTTGTATTTTTAAGACAGGGTCTCACTTTGTAGATCAGGCTGGGCCTGAGCTCACTATGTAGCCTAAGCAAGCCTCGAACTCATAGTGATCCTCTTGCCTCTGCCTCTTGAGTTCTGGGATTGTACAGGTGTGAGCCACCACACCTGGCACGGTGGTGTGTGGTTACCGGAGTTTGAACTTGGGATCTTGAGCTTGCAAGGCAGATGATGGAACCACTGAGCTAAACCCACAGCCCTAAATAAAATTCTTTATCATTACTTTTTATATACACATCATGATCACAATTGATTCAGAACTTGCACCAGTATATGACAATGATTTAACTCTCATTTTTCCCATTCTCCTACTCACTCTACAACTCCCAGCCTTCTAAATACATATTTGTTGTTCCTTTTTTTAACCATCACATTTTTTCTTTCCCATTTGAACATTTTCTATTTCACAATATCTGTCATACATTTTAGAAATCACTTTACATCTTCAGATTCTCATATTAGAGAAAAGATATGGATGGTATTTATACATCTGTGACCTGTCTCTTTCACTTATGAGTATGTCCTCTAGGTGTGTCCATTTGAATATAAATGATTCAAACTAATCATTCTTTATGGCAGAGTAATACTCAACTTTATTGAAATAATCCTGTTGGACATAAAATAATTGATGGACATTTGTGTTGTTTCCAATATTTAGCTATCGCAAACTGCACTGCTATCACCATGGGTGCACATATGTTGCTATGATATCTTTTGTAGAAATTAAAAAGAAAATCCATTAACTTCCTTCCAGATAATTAACTGAGACTGATTCCAAGATCTCTGACCTGTATCGCCCAGTACAGTAGCCACTAGTTACATTTGGCATTTAGATTTAAATCATTTAAATTTGTTTAAAAGTTCAGCTCCTTAATCACAATAGTGACTTTACCAGTAATCAATAACCACATGCAACAAATTGCTGTTCTATCAGTCTCAAAAAAGTCAGGAATATGTTCTATTTTGGAGAAAGTTATATTTGCTTTTCACTAAGACAATATACGTTCTTTTGTAAGAATCATAGGACCTGGGGTTTGGATCTAGAAAAGTATTCTATGAGATCATACCAAGTGGATGCTCTTACTGGAAGGTCATTCTAAAATGTTTCAACAAGACAATAAAACCAGGTTAGAATTTAAGGCTACCAAGGTAGAACCTGGAAAGGGGTTGTGACATGTAATGAATTCACCACAAAGGTATGTAACAGTGTGATCACTCACCCTAAGGAGAAAAATAAATGTCTTGTACTTGTGAAGTAACAATGATTAATTTGCTATGATTTAGGAGCCACATGCCTACCACCTAAACAACCAGGCAGAGCTCCTCAGTGAAGCTAAAACAGAACATTATCATAATAGATAAGCAGCAGATTTTTAAGTAAAAAAAATGAGAGATGGATGAAAATGAAATGAAATTTCAAATATAAATGGTAAAAATGCATGCTTTTATAAGCTTTATAGAAAATCTTTACTGCATAACTGGTTAGGGCTGGTTGGTGGGTTATTGTTAAATTAGATTCAAAAAGAGAAATGGTGTTTGAATAAGAAGAACTGAGCCAACATATGTGTGTCTCTCTACATAGACAGCTTCACATAGATTTCAAGTCAGTGACAGATTATTTACTGTACACTAGGAGAGGTAAATGTGTTTCAAAGCTAACTTTGACTTTCAGTAGTGGAAGATAAACATACAAATAATCCATGTATACTTAAAAAGAAAACTTCTATTCATACAATAAAATTGACTTTGCAACAATATTAATGAGAAAAAATAGAGTTAAAGCTGAAACTTATTCATATTTTATTCTTCCTGGCCAATTCACACCAATAAAACATGAAAGAGTAGACTTTATATTTAGAGTCCGATACATCATATTATCACCTACCAGTGTATAATCAAATTAAGTGTCTAAACAGTACAGGAGAATTATGTCCTTATTTAATATATGTAAATAAACAAAGCAAAATCATCCTGCTATTGATGTGCACAGAATTACTCAAGATAGTAGCTTTAGTCTTGCAGTTTCCATTTCTGTTTCCTGTTTATTTCATCTGTCTTTTATCTACTCTCACTCTTTCCTCCTTCTAAACTGTCATTCACACAGTAATTTTATATGTGCTTTGTTAATCTGTTTCTCCCCTTTTGATAATGTAAAAATATTATAATGAACTTAAACCTCATTTTGATCTGTGGTATAAGATAACAAATATTAGGTATACTTTTACATCATTAAATATATTTACTTTTTGATTCTTGGGAGAATTTCTGAAGTTCTCTTTTAAACAGAATATGCACATTGTGTTTTATTTTGGCAGGTGCATGAGGCTGACTGCAATAAATTAGCATACTGAAAACTATTCGCATACTTTTAGCAGTTGAAGAGCTCAATTTATAGTATTCATTTCAAGATAAAATATAATCAACATGTGTCATTCAGGTAATTTTTCCAAAATGATCTCCTGTTAAGAATTCTAAAAGAAAAAAATTAGACATGCATCGCTAATCATTCTAATATTGGCAGATCTTAGGGAGGATGGTTATGATATTTATATTTCCATAATAGATATAGCAAAAATTTTCAGTTTTCAGGATTGAATCATTTTCATTACTGTTGAAGAATGAGTCATCTTTCAATTCCCATACAATTATTCTTGGAAAATACCTTTAATGGGCATATAAGTGCAGTCAGTTGTTTCTGTATCATTGATGCCTAGCAATTCAAATGCAACATTTCACGTTGCAGGTGCTGTGTTTTAGAAGAAATATAATATTTTGATGTCATTTTAATTAAGTTTTAATTTAATTATTTAGTTTTCTGTAAAGATAAAATTCAGTTTCCTTTGATTTTCAATCTATCAGTTCTAGGTACTCCTAAAAGCTAGTCATTTCTGTACTTATACTTACTTTAGCAAGGGCAAAAGGAACTATGGAATGTTAGTTCACTTTTTAATTCAAGCTTGCCAGGAAACCAAATTATACTTTATGTATTCACATTTTTAGAACTTTCAAGCATTCTAGACTCAACCACTGGAGTTTAGAATACAGTTTAAGTAGGTTTCTCCTTGGTGTCCATTTGCATTTCACAAACAGTAGTTAATCTCTCTGAAATGAAAATAAAACAATGTTACTTTACCTAACTGGGATTCACCTGTAAATATTAAAGCCCATGGAAACTCACAATAAACAAATATACCAAAATGTAGGACCTGTTCCTGGTTCTTTTTCTTATTGTTTGCAGGATCTTGAGTAAATTACTTCTTTCTTTAGTTTCAATTCTGCATTCATAAATGCAATCAAACTGCAATTGTTAGAGCACGTAAGAGGTGCTGACCAGACATAGATCATCAAGATACAGACCATATCTTGTTGCAGTTCAGCTTGATGAAATGATGTCTATTGTGTCACTAAACTCACCCTATTGTGTGAACATACAGAGGCCTCATTCGTAATGGAGGCATGTGTGTGCATGCGCCAAGCACAGACACACACAGAAAGAAATCACTGTATCATTGCTTTAAAACAATAAGAATTTCTATATCTATAGAAATATGTTCTTTACCTAATTCATAACAGAGATTTAGATGTGCAAGCAAAAATTAAAGCTTAAAATTGTCTTTATAATTAATATTTAAAACATTTTTCACATTTAAAGATATAAATGGTTCGTTTCATTGGGAAAAAATATTTTGTGTGACACTAAATATGTCCGCAGCTGCCTCACCTTGTTTCTAATTGTACATTTCACAATAATGTCAATTTTTAGAATTATCATGCTTGGTTTTGGTATAGCTATCCCAAAGTTTATAAAAACAAAGAGCCTAAGTAACACAGTTATTTGTCTATGCAGAAATGTTTTTAAGATGCATTCCCCAGCATTACTTGCAAATACAGGAGAAAGTCTAAGATATTGGCCCTGCCCTGTTATGCTAAATGTGCTAAGAGTTCACTGTGGTGATCATATATCACCTGTATTAGTGGTGTCTCAGAGTGAGCCAGTAATCAAAGGATAAAGCAATCACCAGAGCAGCTGTAATTTACATTATGGCTTAATAGCAATGATTATGAAGGGCTGGATCTGAGTCTTCAGAATTTTGCTAACCATTGATTGCAGTAAGTGGGCACAATTGAGTCAGTAACATAAAGTTAGCCCTTTTGTTCTGTAGCACTGACTGACTTGCTTTAATGTGAGAAATACTCTACACAGGATTGTGTCTGTTGTACAAACACTGCTGTGTTCACAGAGTCCTGTTCTAATTCTGTTCTGATGATCTTTTCAAATTAACATTTTTGGTCAGTGATCAGTTATATATATTCATTTAATCCCGCCTATGTATTTGAACAATTAAACATAATGACCAGTAATAGTCAAATGTGACTAAATAAAATTGAGAAATTAAGAGAGATGTGGTACAGCTAATATTGTGATAGCAAACTATAGTTGGATATGTGCACCCATGTTCATAGCAGCTCAGTTTGTGATAGCCCAATCTTGGAAACCATCCAGATCCCATCAACTGGAGACTGGATACAGAAGATGTGTGTGTTTTTTTTTAAATAAAATGGAGTATTACTCCACCATAATGAATGACAAGTTTCATTAATTTATGTGCAAATGGACACACCTTGAGGACGCATTAATAAGTGAAATAAGTAGATCATGGATAGGTAAATACTATATCTTTTCTCTGGTATGAGAACCTGTAGATGTAAATGAGCTCTAGAATGTATGATATATTTTGTGAAATACGAAATATTCAAAGGAAATGTAGTAGGGGAAAGTAATGATGGGAAAGAATAAATATGATTTGGGAAGAAAAAGAAATAATAGCTATTTTTAATTCATGGATTATTCTTTTAATTAGAAAATTTTGAGCATTTAGCACACACAAATTGTGACATACCCAAAATACTGCTGCTCTCCCACTGAAATTTTACTCAAGAATAAGAGTTCTAAATGCTAATACTACTGAGAAGCTATCACATTTTGTGTTAGTTATACTGGAAAGTATTACATTGTGGCACAAAACATATATGCAAAGTTTATTTTTTAGGTTTTATTTATTTATTTATTTACATTTTGAGACAGGGTCTCGCTTTGTAGTTCAGGCTGGCTCTGAGCTCATTATGTAGTCCAGGCAAGCCTGGAACTCAGCAATCCTCCTGTCTCTGCCTCCCGAGTGCTGGGATTACAGGCATGAGCCACCATGCCCGGCACTGTGGTATGTGGTATTGATTGCTGATGGGCGTGAGACTCCACGCCCAGCACTGTATGTGGTTACCAGGGATCAAACTCAGGGCCTTGCGCTTGCGAGGCAGCGCTGGAACCACTGAGCTAACCCTCCGGCCCTATTTTGTAGTTTTGATTGTCTCTCTTTTCTCTCTGTCTCTCTGTTTTATTCATAGAAGTGGAAAGACTTGAAAGATATTTGGTAGTCCTCAACTTTAATCACACAGAAGCATTGCTTCTTCATATTTTTCATAAAATATCCATGTAATTTAATAAGTTCATAGAGAACACTGGAAATATATTAAGAGAGATAGCTTGCTGTTCATTATATTCATTTAATCCTCAAAAGGTAGTTGTATTTTTTTCTGAAGTCTTTATACCACAGTATCTCACAGGTCTCCCTCCAAGTCTGCTCACCCTCAACCGCCAGAGATACTTTGTGGTGAAATATAAAGCTCTTCCAGTAGTGGACCAAATTCTATTCTCAGGGGACCACTCCCAATATCTTTGCAGATAATATATTTCCATTAGAGGAGGTTTAGCCACTAACTTCTAAGAAATAAAATTATTTCCACATCTTCTCCTTCTTTTGTTCTGATCATCAGTGTAGGTGATTTAATGTGAAAAGGGGACAAGGTCAACTTGTAGACATTTTCAGTTCTGTACAAATGCTGAGACTATAGGACAGAAGTATAATGCCATTTAGTTTTCCAAAAGATACATACATTACCTTAGATAGTAAAACAGGAGCATTTATATTACCTTAGATTGCAAGAAATTGTTTTCAAAATCTGCTTGATGAAAGATGATATATTCCAGAGAAAGAAGTGGGAATAGTCTCATCATTATGAAGTAAATGTGAAAAGAATCTAGAATCCCATTGATTCATGGAGTTAAATCAGAGTAAGGTGAAACTAAATCATTATCCTGGTAAAATTCAGTAATATCAAGAGTGCCAGTGAGAGTAGAAATAATTAGAGGGAGAAGGGGTAGCTAACAAGAGTCTAAAACCATCTGAGACACTGATGGAGTTTTTCTTTTCTAAGAATTTGATAGTGTTTCTCAGACCAATTAAATGGTGTTTGAAAATACTCTAAACATGAAATATGATAATAACTTACTAATAGAAAGAGCACAACTAGAAAACCGTGAAAAGGATAAATCTCAGTCTCCAATCACAGGTAGTAATTTGTGGGTGAACCTCCCAATAAAGGCACGCAGACATTTTGTTAAAGAAGATATTGACCTTAATTTTTGTCACTTTGGGGTGATCAAGTGCCAAAAATGTAGGTTTCATGTTATAAAATATACAGAATATATTAAGTTGTTACTGTCTCAGTGATCACACAGTCTTGTCAGGAAAGGACATTAGATGTATAAGAACAAGATTGCTAGAAGAGGGACCAAGCCAGATGCAAAATACCTGGAAGATTTTCAAGGTTGTACTTGATACTTCCTATATCCTCTCACATCTTGTTCTAGGAAAAAGATGGGACTAAAGGCAGATGCTTCTCCAGACAATTCTAATGTAGAAAAAATTGAGAAAACTCTTGGGAGCATAGCAGAAATGAAATTGTGGAACATTTTTTAAGTACAAGTATGGTGTATGATAGACATTTTTTAATAGTGCATCTCACCTCAGCTTTCCTCACTTGTCACATGAGAATGAAATTACTGTCTTTAAAGAAATGTCACCCGGATGAAATGAGATAATTTATATCAAGAAAACGGAAGATATTTAAAAATCAAATAGTATTTTCATTACCTGGGTAAAGTATAAAAGATTGACATCAGCTTTGGTTAACAAACTTCACACCAGAAGGTTAAAAAGAGAAATGAGAGAGTGAAGGAAATGTTGTGTGTCAGTATCAACAGGAGATTCTATGGAAGCTACTCTTTTTAGAGAAGCCATAAAAGAATATTAGAGAGTAGATTTATACTGAAGAAATGAGGTATGGACAATAACTATAGTAGATATTTAAATTTTAAAATGTTACATTACCAGATACCACCCCAATACTCACCTTCACTTTACACACCTATCTCATTGTTCTTCCTGTGATTTTGAGGTAGTTTTGGAAACTGTGTATTTGGTTTTAGTTAAGAGGTAGTGGTTCCCTCAGTATCTTGAATCAATTAAAAATGTTTATCTTTCATGCTTATTTTGACTTTGGGAAACACTCAGAAGTCTCATAATGCCAGAACTGGTAAATTAGACTGATGAGGACACACTCTAATCTTTCTACGAACTTGAATTTTCATTGCACTCAACTTAGGAATGCCATTTGTGAAATTTGTGAGATGTATAAATTACTGTAACACTGTCATTAGTAGTTTTAATGAACTTATTAAAAATTTAAACAGAGAGAAATTTTTTACTTCTTTTCTAGGATATATTAAAGGTAACCCTGCCTAATCAACATAGAAACAAATGTAATATAAGTGTGAATTTTTCCTAATCCATGAGTTTAATCAGTCTTAAACATTTAATTTAAAGCACAGGACTGCTAGTAAATATCTTCTCAGAGATGCCTGTAAGTTGAATATGCCCCTCAAAATATTTGTAGGCAACATAAGTTTCTTTAGAAGCTTCCATTTCCTTTTAATATAAGTGTGTAGAGAAGAAAAAAAATCTGAACTTCATTTATTCAAAACTTTCAATTCTATTCTTCCTACTGTGATTTACAATGAAATGAATCCATACCTTAGCTGGGTGGAAAATGCCAAAGCAAGAAGAATATGACTTAAGCACATATTTAAAACTCCAACAAAGCAACCACTAGGATCCAAAATAAGAATAGACTTCAGAATCTTCAAAGCTCAACAAATAAAAGTTTCAGAATCAAATGACAATCAAAAGAACCACTGTTATTACTAACTAAAAGTGAAATTAAAATTGTCCTGTGAGATTAGTTTCCCAGTGTTGATGATTACATGTGATTATTTCATGGATAGATCAATTTCATCCTTAAAAGTTATGACTATATGAATTCTCTATGAATTTGTTTTTAAAAGAAAGTTTTTAAAAGGGCTTTTCATGATGAATAAGAAAATTCATAGATATTCTTCTAATAAGATAGAATATCACAGACTTTTAAAATTCCTAATTTATAATGTTGGAAAGTTAAAAAAAAAATATATATATATATGTTGGTCTTATTTTCTAGTGATCATTTAAGAAAAGCACTTATGGATTTAAAAATCCTATAAGGATGTCACATAGATTAAGTAAAATGATTTATGTAAATGGTTTACATATATTTATGAAAACAAAAAATATCAAATATTATTTTCATTATCTGAGGAATATATCAAAGGTTGACATCAACACTGGTTAAAAAAACTACTTATTTCTATTTCTATATCAACAGGTATAGAGTGAGTTCTATATGGACTCCGTGCATTATTTTTCAGTGAGGAAACAATTAATGGAAGTCTCCGGTGCCAGTTATTTAATCTTTCAAAGAGTAAAACTGTTTTAAAATTTTAAAAAACACAATAATTTTATATATTTAGAGTGTTATGATTGCCTAGCATGTAGTAGATAGCTACTCAATGTTTCTTCCATCAGTCTTTCTCCCCTTTTTCCCTTTACTTACACACACACACACACACACACACACACACACTGAAACAACAACCATTGAAAGGGTTACTATAGTCTATGCTGAGTAAACACTTGCTTCCTAGAGAAGTTTTCTCAGTGTCAAATTGTCTTGAAAACCGTTAAAAACAAAAGAGTAGAACTACTAAGTGATATGGAATCTTATGTATTTGGACTTTTGTTTTGTTTTCTATTTTTAGGATTTCATACCTACTTTTATATAATGGCTAACTTTATATTTGTCCATACAATTTGATTGACTATTCCAAAAACTCAATTGAAGATTTCTTCAAGTAGTTTGAAGATCTTACAACCCCAACTGTGGAATTATGTTTAATGAGTTTTATACATTTGGTATACTTTTCCTCCTTCCACTATAACTGGCTTACTTTTGATAAATTATATATTATGAGAGGTTGTGAAGTATAAAAATGTGATATTCTTATGGATATTTACCCCAAATGATGATTGTTGTTTAATAGAATTTTAATAAACCTCCAACAGTTAAACTACAAAAATCAAGTTTCTAAGGCCTGGGGATTTAGCTCAAGTGTTACTGCACCAACCTTGGACACCCAAGGGTCTGAGCTCCATCCCTGGTATCAGGGGGTGGGGAGGGGTGAAGCAAGTTTCTAAGATCAGAAGGGAAACAATGATTGTTATTGACAGAATTAATTCTACATGAAACATATTAACTTTTTGACTAATTATCACTGTATTAAATAGCTTCTGTTTGCTGGAAAAACATCTAACAATTTAAAGACGAATAGCTTTATTTGCCTCACAGTGTGAAAAGCTTAGTTAATGGTAAGTTAGCTCCAAGGCTGAAACATCATTGTAGAAGGGTATGGCGAAATAAAGCTGCTCACTCCATCGTGGCTGGGAAGTGGTGTGGTTGGGAATGTCTCCCACAGAAGAAAGACCTACCAACTAGATACAGTATCTGAGGGCACGCCTCTTGTACATAACTGCACTCACCCAGAAATATGCTTTTAGTATTCTAATAATATGCTTCATTATTGGTATGTCTAAGGACAACGAAGCTGATAACCCAGTTTAACTGTCAAAATCCATAAAAAAAACTTAAATATTTTGAAATATCTTAAGTTCAATGAATTAGTAATATTTGATATCAGAATAGTAATTTTATTTCATATCTGAAAATAAAATAGAAAATATTTAATGGACGAAATACTTGTTAAGGTAGGTCACAGGCTAAAGACCTTATATACTAGATCCCCTACAACTTTGCTTATATTTCAGTTTGATAGAACGTCCTATTATTATAGAGAACATACAGCAACTGGAGTGGGTTTGTTTCAGGTAATTTGTTACAGGTTTTTTTTATGACTTGTGATGGTAATAGTTATTTTAGTAAATTAAAGTGAAACTTCCCTTTGTTAAGCCAATGAAAAATCATTAAACAGGTAAAAGAAGGGATGGGCCAGAGGGTTAGCTCAGTGGTTCCGGCGCCTGCCTCGCAAGTGCAAGGACCTGAGTTCGATCCCGGTAACCACATATAATGCTGGGCGTGGAGACTCATGCCCACCAACAATCAACACCGCATACCACAATGCCGGGCGTGGTGGCTCACGCCTGTAATCCCAGCACTCGGGAGGCAGAGACAGGAGGATTGCTGAGTTCGTGGCGACTTGCCTGGGCACCATAGTGAGCTCAGGGCCAGCCTGAACTACAAAGCGAGACCCTGTCTCAAAAAGAAAAAACAAAACAAAACAAAACAAAACAAAAAAACAGGTAAAAGAAGGGAGAGAAACCTGTTTTTTCCTTGACTCTAAATAGTGAGGAGGACAAATGAAAGAATTTGTTTTAAATTTAACATTTCAACAAATGTTCTTTGAATGGAATTAGTAAAAAGTCCATAAGAAGTTGGTCATAATGGATCATTTTTGTGGTTGTGCTTTGGCCAGGACATGGGCAGATTATTTATACTGCGTTCTCACAGTTCTGCTTATATCTGTGTCAAACTTATTATTCTGTCTTTTGCAAAGAACGATAGTATCTGCATTCCCAACTTTCTAGAACACATTAATGGAGGAACAACTTATATGCAAAGACTCTTAGAGATATTTAATTTGTCTTTTTGACAGAAAGAGAATGACACTGAGCATTACACAAAGAACAAAAGCAATTTTTCATGCTGTCAAATGCAAATGTTAATTTAATCATTAGTATAAATACCTTTATTCTAAATTCAGGAAAATCTTATCTAATACTTTCCTTATAGATCTAATATGCTCTAAAACCATGACATCTTTAAAAAGTACAACATTCAATTTCTTAGGGAAAAGTTTAGTCTTTACTTTAGACAGAAGTAGTCAAAGAAAATTAATAACAATTAATAGTAAAGGTTAATATGTTATTTCCATGATAAATTTATCATTATATATTCTCATTTTTCTTCTAATTTTAGGGAAGACAAGAATATCTTTCAGAAGGGAAATTTTTACTAATATTGCAAATTTATAAAAAAGATACAAGGAGAGCCAGACATTTAGCTCAGTGGTTCCGGCGCCTGCCTCGCAAGTGCAAGGTTCTGAGTTCAATCCCAGTAACCACATACAATGCTGGGCGTGGAGACTCGCGTCCACCAGCAATCAATACCACATACCACAGTGCTGAGCGTGGTGGATCACGCCTGTAATCCCAGCACTGGGGAGGCAGAGACAGGAGGATTGCTAAGTTCGAGGCTTGCCTGGGTTACACAATGAGCTCAGGGCCAGCTGGAACTACAAAGCGAAACCCTATCTATAAAAAAAAAAAAAAAAAAAAAAAAAAAAAAAAAAAAAAAAAAAAAAAAAAAAAAGGTACAAGGAGTTCATAAAGTTACCAGATTCCCAGGTTATTTTGAATAATTTGTTATATGTTTGATGCTGTATATTAATTGCGAAAGTGAAACTTGTGAATGGTGAGAATAGATATGTATATTTGAAATACATATTGTAAAATATATCTTATGAATTAAATTAATGTTTTGTGTTTACTATGATCTGCCTTTTCTGGTTTTTAAAATTTATTTACATTAAAAAATATTTAGTTGCACATGTTGAAGGTATACAGTATGATACTTCTAAAAACTTAAAGTTTACCATGGTGAAGTTATTTAACATGTCCCTCACCTCACATTGTTATTCATTCATTTTTGTGTGTGAGAAGGGAAACTAAAATCTACTTATTTAGTGTGCCCCCCAGTTTAATTGATTATGGTCTTTGTATTTTGCATATGATGCTTAGAATATTCCCCCTATATTCTTGCTCATTCTATACTGTAACCTAAGTTTCTCCATTATCCTCCCAACCTCAGCCCCTGGAAACCTCTGCTATGTAGTTTATCACTCTATTGACATTTTTGTTGTTTAGACTCCATAAGTAATTGAAATAGTACAACATTTTTTGTTTTACATAGCATGATGTTCTCCAGAATCATCATCCATGTTGTAGCAAAGGTAAGATCTCTCTCTCTCTCTCTCTCTCTCTCTCTCTCTGGAGTGAAGAGTATGCTGTTGTGAATTGCTACCAGTTTTCTTCAACCATTCTTCCATGGAAATCTTAGGTTTCTGCAAGTTGGCTTTTGTGAATAATGCAACAAAAATCATGGGTGTACAAATAAACTTTAGAAAGTATTATTTCACATCTTTGGGTATATGTACTGAAGAGTCATTGCTGAATTAGATGCTGTTCCATTTTTCACTTCTTTTGAAACTTCTATAATATTTTCCATAGTGGTTGTGTTAATCTACATTCCAACAGATAATGTATACTATTACACTTTCTCTATACCTTAACTGATGTTTATCTTTGATTTTTAAATAGTGGTCATGCTTAAGGATATGTATTTCTATAATAATTAAATTTATCTTTAAAAGTATTTTCCTTTAAAATAGCATTGAGATTAAACTACAAAATAAATTAAAATAACAGGCAATATTCAAATTGTGGCTGAGACCGTATCGCTAAAATCTAGTTTGGGGTCTTTAATATAAATATAGAATCTCCTTTCAACTTGACCTTCGCATCATTTTATGTTTTCTTTCACTCTGGTTCAATTTTTTTTTCCCTCCCACTTCTTTTAATGTACTGTCAATGACTTCCTTGTTTAAAACCTTTTCTTTTTATTAGGTTTATTTCATTCTTCTGTTTGAAAATTGTCCGAAGGAATCATTTTTAACTCAACTGAATCTAATGCAAAGCCTGCTGATCTGACTCTGCTGTCTATACTACTTGGTGAAACTCCAAAATCTCCATAATGTATCTCTACCAAAATATTTATATATTTATTTTCCTCCTTTGCTTAGTACCTACCTTGCATTTTCCTGATAACACATACAGTTTTATATATTCTGTTGTAATTATTTTTTTTCTCCTACCCCTGTTTAGCTACTTCACACAATTTTTAAAATGGGCATAATATGTTTTCTAGTTTGTATCTGGAAAACCACCCAATGAAAATCAAAATATTTAGATAAATATGTGACAATAATTACATGGTAACTCCCAGAATTCAAACTAAATTCAGGTTTAAAATTTAATTATATGTTATAACACATTTCTTGTAAGATTTTTATGAAACAAATCATTTAAATATGTGCAGGTTAACACAATAGGAGGATATAAA
>PVIC010036253.1:0-18660 GCA_004025085.1 Thryonomys swinderianus
TTCCTTCCTCCTTTCCTTCTGCAGTCCTGAAGGGTAAATCCAGAGATTTAACACTGAGCTCCATCACCTCTTTTCATTTTTTTAAAAAAAACTTTCTGATACAATCTCACAAAATTGCCTGGGTAGGACTCAAAATTGTGAGCCTCAGCCTTCCTGAATGTTAGGATTACAGCCTTGTGTCACTATCCTCTGTTTAGCTTTAATATATTTTTCCAATTATATGTAATTGAATGATTTCTGTCAATAATATTTTTATGTTTATTGCATGGTTTCGTGAACTGTATAAGAGCATGGGGCGATCAAAACATACACATTTTGTACATAATAAGCTCTTGTTTAATGTGTATAAAATATTAAAAAATGTCATACACACTATAGTTATTCCTATATTTTAATATATAAGGAAAACATTTCTTAAAAGCAAAAATTATGTGTACAAAATATCCAGGCTATTTTATTTGTACTTACTAATGTTCTTTTTGATTTGCTTTGTTTTTAAATTAAAATATTTAGGTATGCTTTGGCAATTTTTACCTTGAAAGTGTGTAGCATCAATTATTTTTTCTTTTGTTTTTACTGTTTTATTAAACAAGAGATTACTTCCACAGAAAATTTATGGTAAATGCTAACAAAGAATCCCAGTACAACACCTGGCTGCTTAGCATAACCACAGAACATTCAGTTTCCAAGCAATTACCTGTGTGTACACATTGGAGCTCTGTGGCTCTGTGCCTGGATTTAGACAATGGTACCAAAACCAAGACAATTCTTCCTTTCTTTACAAAAGTTCTTATTCCTCCTCTTCAGTCAAAGACTGTGTTTTACGATGAGTAATAAAATTGCCAGGTAAAATGCAAATTTAAAACAATTACCATATCTCTCAAATGATAAGTGATTACTTTGTCATTTCCTTAAGCAATACATGAAGCTAGTTATTGGAGAGTAATGCTTTGTTGTTATTGGAAATGGTACCAATAGAAGTTGGAATATATATGTGATGATTTCTTATTGTGTGATTACATGGATAAAAACAAATAACTAATTTCTAAAGTCCTACCTCCCATAAATTGATTTTCTGTATGAAAATGAAATAAAGTTTGTAAATATAGTTATGTGGAATAATAGATATAGTTTTAGTTTAGAAACCTAGCATAGAGATGATGGCAGCTCAGACTATAGTAGCAATAATGAGAACTAATGAATTAACGATTAAACAATGCATCATTTAAAAGATATGAACATATATATGTATATATATATAATAAACATGGATTTGAATATATGAATTTTTTTCAATAGTAATATTACATTAAACTTGGAACTGCTTTGATTAGTTAGGAATTATAAGTTGGTTTTATAAGAAGTAAATGTGCAGGGCATATTTATTGCTAATGTAAAGCCAAACTATAAATAAGATTTTGGAAATCTGCATAACTCACAGTAAGATATTTGAATTATTAGAGTTTGAGTGAAGAAATGAATCAATAAGCGAGTTTGTGGGAAGACACCAAAAATAGTGTCATTGCAGATATTCAAATGATTTAGGATGAGAAAACACTGTTCTGACAAACATTAATAGAGCTAGAAGAGAGCTATTAATATTCTTTTAGGGAGTAATTTAGATAAATTATGTTACAGGAAAAAGAGAGAAATAGTAATAAAGTAAATCATAGCATTAATATTTTTATCTGTAACAAAGTAAAATAAAATACTCATTATCTGGTAAAATTCATTCAATTCAAAAATACATTCTCTTCTTTATAGGGAATGAACAATGTACATATTGGCCTTAGCAGAGACACTTCTAATCATGCTTCTTAAATATTGTTTCATTGAGTAATTTCAATTCTCAACTAGATTTTTGTATTTTATCCAGCCAAATCATCATCATCATCATCATCATCATCATCATCATCATCATCATCATCATTATTATTATTATTATTATTATTATTATTTTGAGACAGGGTCTCACTTTATAGTTCAGTCTGGCCCTGAGCTCACTATGTAGCCCAGGCAAGCCTGGAACTCAGCAATCCTCCTGCCTCTGCCTCCCGGGTGCTGGGATTACAGGCGTGAGCCACCACGACCTGCACTGTGGTATGTAGTACTGATTGCTGATGGGTGTGAGTCACCACACCCAGCATTGTATGTGGTTACCGGGGATTGAACTCAGGAACTTGCACTTCCAAGGCAGGCACCAGAACCACTGAGCTAAATCTCTGGCCCCAGCCAAATTATTTTTGTTAAAGTTGAGTGTAATGATGACCTTTCATTTTATTACTCTGTTGATAAAAATATTATTTGAGATGAATCTGAGTAGATTTTCTAAGTCTTTAAAATATTTATATGGCTCAACTATGGAGCAATAAAAATTTTTGTCTTAATTTTGTCTTTATATAATATATTCTTTAAAGGTGTTTTATTGTTTGACTTTAATGTGATCATTTGTTATAATAGATTAAAATATTTGTTTTTAGAAAGGATAGAAAATATTGAGTGACATGTGTTCAAAATATCTTGCCTAATATTTTATTTTGTAGCATATTTTAGGCAAAGAAAAATCACTCATCACTTCTGCTGTTTATGTATTCATGTAATTTCTATTTGCTTCTCAGTGAGAGACAGAGAGAGAGAGAGACAGACAGACAGACAAAGAGACAGAGAGACAGAGACAGAGATAGAGAAATTCGGGGAGTAATGGCCTTGAGAAATGTCTATGATCCACATGCGTCCTTATAGGGACATAGATCAGGAAACAAAATAGAATGTTTTAGGTATTAGGGATCTCTTTCTTCAAATAAGTTGTCTTATTTGACAATTCCCTTTATACTACTAAGATACAGCACTTTGTATGCATTATTTGTGAGATAAATGTACTTTAAAAAGATCTCAGAATAACTTTGATGTAACTAATATAAATACTGGCTTTGATGGAGAAACACCTTGTTTCTATTAAACTTAAAAAGCATATATCTAAATATCGAAGTGTTCAATGCATACGGGGTGGTGGCCTTGTGTTTTTCTTAGCTTTCACCTGTCATACTTGCTGCTCTGAAAAATTTATGTCTTTCATTGTTCTGTCAAGTAGGAGACATCCTTGTTAACATTTAGACACAATTTAGGACATATTTTATAAGCAAACTGTTAAATATTTATGCCTGGTGCTCATTACTTACAAAGCACTTCACGTATGCACTCATGTTTCAATTATGAATGAAGAGTTTGGACAGACCTTGTTTTATATTACTTTGTTTTTTTGAAGATTAACTTTTTTATATTCTTCTGTGTTACTGTTCTGTGTTGTTTATTGCTTGGTTTACAGAGACAGCCTCTCCCTTTGATACTAAATTTGCGTTGTGCTTAATTTCCTAGGAAAAGAGATTTAGGTAGTACTGGAAGAGGGCGATACAAAATTAAGTTCTTCAAAGAAATGCATGTAAATCATGTGCAAATGTGTGGGTTAGGTGAAATTTTTGAAAGGGTAATGTCAATCATCATTAGAGAAGTACATCTGAGGTCAGTTAGCCTTTTCTGTTCATATGCATAATGGCTAATAATATTCTTTGCATTTTAATTAATATAGTGTAAAAGGATCTTACAAAGATATAAAAGTGGAACTATCTAAACAATAAAGGCAAGGTTTTTAAATTTAAATCTTTATGGGTACATTATATATACACACACACATGACCACGCACAATATTGAGAATTTGCACCAGTATATGAACAATTTAATTCTCAATTTTTACCATTCTCCTACCCATCCTACAACTCCCTGCCCCATATACATAGCCTTTGTTTCCCTTTTTTATTTACCATCATATTTTCCCCTGTTAATTACCCCTATATACCATTTTCCTTTGAAAGTTTTCTATTTCACAATTTTTAATACAATGTTTCCTTCCAAGAAAAGTTTTGCCTGATAACCTCTTTCAGCTACGTATGATTAGGAAATTAAAATCTTTTGAGCACAGAGATTTAGCTCAAGTGGCTCCTATTTCACAATATCCATTATATATTCTAGAACTCATTGACAAATTCAGTTTTTTCATGCCAAATAACAGATATGATTTTTACACATCTGACCTATTTATTTCATTTATGAGTATGTTCTGAAGTTCATTTGAATGTAAATGACCCAAACTTATCATTATTTAAGGCAGAATAATACTTTGTTTATAAGAAAAAAAAAACATCTTCTTTATGCAGTCTCCAGTTGATGGGCCTTTGGGTTGTTTTCAATATTGACCTACCACAAAGCTGCTATGAACATGGGTGCACATGTCACTATGATATGATTCTTTTAATTCTTATTTTTTTAAAATTCAGTTCTCTATTGGTACATTTTATATACCATCCACAATCACACTCAACATTGGGAAATTTGTGCAGTATATGACAGAAGTTAATTCTTTGTGTATTTTCTTATCAGGTAAATAGCAGTGTAAATGGAACTTCTAATCCTAGTTTTTTAGGAATCGCCACAATGACTTCCATAGAGGTTGTGCCAGTCTACAATCCCCCCAACAGTGGAGAAGTGTTCCTTTTTCTCAACATATTTGCTAGCATTTTTGCTGGCTAATTTTGAGACAGCAGCCATTCTCTATGGAGTTCCTCCACTTTTACCTCTTATTGTACATTTTTAAAACAAGAACCTTTATTGCATATTAAACACTGCTAATCCAAATCCAAAAGTAACAGATGACGTGATGGCTCACGCCTGTAATCCCAGCACTCGGGAGGCAGAGGCAGGAGGATTGCTGAGTTTAAGGTTTGCCTGGGCTACATAGTGAGCTCAGGGCCAGCCTGAACTACAAAGTGAGACCCTGTCTCAAAACAAAAACAAAAACAAATCCAAAAGTAACAGTCCAGACATTATTTAACATTTCTGCTGTGGATATGACAATACATGTCTGATGATTGTTATCTATTTTCATGATGTACTTTGTGTTTTTTAATATGGTGTATCATTTATCAATGGAAATGACATAATATACTAAGTTAAATAACTCATATCAAGATTCTTTAGTACAAAGATTTAGATGTTTGGCAGGAGATTCGGCTGTGCTGTTTGGTATAGTTGTAGATGTTAACATTTACAATTTTCTCTGGACTTTTGATCTCCTGTGTTATCTATGCGGTTTTTTTTTTAATATTTCTGTCTTCACATCTCACAGGGGCAGGTTTTCATAGCATTGCCCTGCTATTATACAGAAGATTTAAAAGAGTAGTGGAAACATGTTAGAAGAGGATGATTCTCCAGTACTGCAATTGGACTTGTGGCTTTGGTGCCCGGTGACCCTGTGACTTGTGGCTTTTGTGCCCCGTGTGACCCTTCACACATACCCTTCAGTTCTGTGTTTTAATTTGTTTTGCTGCTTTTTTTACCACATTGGCTGAGAGACCTTAAAGTTAGTGGTAACCAAATCTGAAGATTTCCCTTTCCTCAGGGCAGTCAAGTTGTGATAATACATCAGTCAGTTCAAGAAAGAGTTTATCTTGACAACAGACCTCGCTGAGAAGAAAAAAAAAATATTGTTCTGGACATATTTGTAATGAACACTTTTTCCACACTTCCCTGATGGAAGCCCCAGATTTCTATGATTTTCACTTTAAGTACCTTGTTGGACGCTTGCAGTTGAGGCTCACAGAAATGTGTGCCCTCTTTCCTACAAATGGCCTTCCCTGGAGTTTTCAACTTTCAGACTTGTCCACAGTGAGCCATCACCAATTTGGCAATTACAGTGTAGATTTTTTTCCTTGATATTAGTTCCCTGGGACTTTCCTGCTTTTGCACTTCTCAGGCATGTTGAAATTCTGTTTATCTGTTTGTCACTTAAATTTGAAGGCTCTGGTTTGTTCCTCTGACCTCAGTTCTCTGACTGAGATAAGAAGAGATCATTTTCAATGTGTTCAATTTGTGGGTGTCTGTGTGTGTGTGTGTGTGTGTGTGTGTGTGTGTGTGTGTATCAGAATGATAACTTCAAAGCTCTATGTGTGCCAGATGGTCAGTTGAATGTTTCCTGCAGTGCTTGTTGTTGCTACCTTTAGAAAGAAACAAAGAATAGGCTATGCCAATTACAAGTAAAATTAAGGATCACCCCATCCCAATGCAATCCATAATGTAAGATGAACTCTGTCACGTAGACCAGTGTGACTGTTCTGTTTGATACTCTATGTGGCAGTAGGGGAAAGTAAGCCAAGAGGAAAAAAAAAAAAAGAAACAAAATCAATCATGTAGACTGTGTATTTTTCAATATACATTATATTGCTAATAACTAATTTTATTTATATCTTTCTAATTTATTAATATAATTTGATATTAGCAGTATAATTAAATTCTAAAACAAAGAACCTCAGGAAGCCTCACTGGCTTTCTGCATAGATCTCTGATCCTGCGCAGTGGCTCCCGCAGTTGAGCTACAAATTGAGGAGCGGTCACCGCCCGTCACAGACACACTTATCCTGGGAAAGCTGCTGGGTCCGGAGATGGACTCCACGGCAGCATCTGCGGAGAAGTTTTCGAATATCCATGAGTGGTAGGGGGGAAAAAAAAAAAACAAAAACATAGATAGGCTGTAAAGGTGATAGAATCTTGAAAAATACTTTAATAGGGAAAAACTGCAAACCTAGCAAAAGCACATTATGCTTTAGCGAAGCACAAATATACTGTTTAGCTCAGCTGGAATCTGCAGCTACAGCCTTAGGCAGCGACAGCACTAAAACGGATATTGTTGTGGGGCCTGTTGAGTTGTTGCAGTCTTAAGAGCGAAAGGGGGACAAAAATAAAGACATGAAGGTGCTGAGAAAGAGAACGATAAACACGAACCAGACAATTCTACAGCTGTAGTGAAGCAGGCAACATGGAGGCTTCACAGCTGTTCCATGCTCCATCTAACTAGGGAACTTAGTTTGGGGGAACTATAAAAATACATTATTATATAATAAAGAGATTTCTCATTCTTCACTCCGTACATTATTTATAATGTCCTACCTTTGGGGGGAAAAACATCATTTGTAAACATACTTGTGAGGGCTACAGGTCAATAAGTGATTTATTTGATCTCTCTTCTTATCAGTTAATTCTATAATATATCTTGCATGTTTTGCAAAAGCTGTAAGAACATCTTTAATTTACAGGAAATAAACAATGTGCCATAACACTGAACTTTCTGGTCATTTTTCATTTTGTTGTCCTCATTACCCATGAGTACATTAGCTCTAATAGCCAGAAGTTTGCTTCAAATACTAAATCATTTTTCGACTACAAAATCAAAATAAGCCACCTACTTAACCTGAAAACACAAGCGTGCAATTAGAGATGAAATATCTTCTATACCACTTCCTAATTCCTAGTCCCGAGCAGAGGCAGTGAAGGCAATAAAGGGAAAAGCTAAAACTGTTCAACAGGGACATTTTTAGAATAAATAAACTAAAAAATACAATAGGTAAATGGTGACAGTTTGAAAGTTAGAAATTTGAGTTGATGTGTATATATAGGCATGTATAATGATATTTCAGCTCATAAAATATTATGAAATTGGTATATACAGAGTGGTTATGATTTACAAAGTACTCAAGTTTTACCTTTCCTTAGAAACTAAGGTGTAATGGAACTTAGAAGTTTTCACAAATTTAATAAGACATAGGAAACAATGTAGAAAATTAAATTGGAAAAAAGTAGATCGTGTAGTCCTCAGGAAAATAAAAAGTGCACAATTTTCATGAATTACAACCCTTCAGTTCAAATGTTGAGTGAATATTATAGGCAAGTGGATATTAGTACTTAAAAATCTTCATATTGTGGTCAGGTGAAATGAAACAAGAACTTTATCCTAAGTAATTTAACATATTTATTTAAGGGTGATTGAGTTTTTTTGAACAACATGAAATTTAACGAGACTTCACCAGGCAACATTGTGAAACTATTTTAAATAATGACCATGGTGTGAAAGAAAAGCTCATTGAAATATGGAATAACTATGTGACCATCATAGATTTTTCTATTTTGTAATAACATTCCAAGAGTCAGTGCACCAATGCCAGCAGGACTATGATTGTGAATTTTATCTTGTAGCCAGATAACATGTCTCATTCTCATGTAGACATATTATCTTTATTATCTAATTTAGTCCTCCATTTATTTTAATATACAATGACCACTTTTATTTGTAACTTGTGACTTTTTCTAGCTAAGTTAAATGAAGAAATTAAAGCAATTTTATAACAAATAAAATATCATTGATTTCATGTTAATAATTCTCCATTTTTGCATAAGCAGTAAAGATAAATGCCTACTAAGGAATAATTGGTTTAGTATGAATTAAATAAAGTAAATACAGTAAAAACAAAATCTGCTTATGTTCTCAGAAATTATTTAATAGGTATCCATAATTAGCTTATATTTAAAGGATTCCACATAAATGGCTGTGTCTATCAGTTGAGAGCTGGTCATTGTCATCATTACTTAAAAGGAAGCCACTTTTCTCTGGATTCTATTTTGGGAATCAAGAACTTCCATCCAAACTCTGAGGTAAGCGCTGAACAGTTTTGTTGCATCTTAAAAGAATTTGCAAAAAATGCAATGCAAAAGTATAGTGTTGACAAAAATAGATTTTTCCTTCGAAAAGATTAAAGTATTTCTCATGTTCATACTGATTTAGATCCAATTTTATCTAATTTAAAGTACAAGCGTTTCCATTTAGACCTCTGAAATATTTCATTCGAAAATGCATGCAATTACGTATATTTCTGTCTTTAAATAGACAATAGATCTACAATAGTTTATACAGAAGTATCTCACAAACTTGAAGTATATGTTTCAAAAGGGCAGTTATCGCTACCATGATGTGGTCCATGCTTAGTTTTACAGTTTTTATGTGAAGACATTGCAAAGCAGCAATTTTCTTCCTGACTTTTGATTGATTTCTCTGCTCTCAGTTCTTTACTGGCCCTTCCCACATGTGTTGCCATCTGACGGCCTCCAGGAGATACTTTCAGGTTGTCAAACTGACCCTGATTTTGCCCTACACTTTAGTGCTCTGTACAGTGATCTAGTCAATCTTCAATTATGTTATTCTTCTAATCCCATTTCCCTTCTCTTTTATTTCTAAGATGGAATTCAACTATAGATGGAATTCAACTAAGATGGAATTCAAATATACGCTTCAATTTGAACATGTTTAGCTAAAAACAAAGGAAAAAGCCATACTTTAACTAGGGTAGAATAGATCATTATTACTTGAACTATACTGTGTGTTTTCTTCCACCCAAGACTGGTGAATGGGATATATGCTTTGAGACAAGTTACAAAACACTTCCAAAGTTTTAAGAGTGACTTATTGAATGTTGTCATCTGGACGACACACTTGCTATTCAGTGTATTTTATATTTGAGGCTATTTCTCAGCAAGTTCCCTCTGTTCCTTCTTCTTAGTAAGAATTGGATCATTTTAAGGAATTGTATGTCTTCTAATTGTGTATTTTCTAGTAATAAACTTTGTGTCTATTACTGATTCATTTATGTAGTTCTTTGTATGAGTTAAGGTAACTCTTTTTTAGAATAAATATGATTTAAAAAGAAAGAGAAAGCATATGTATATAGGGATTGGGAGTTGTAGGATGGGTAGGGATATCGGTAAAAATGAGAATTAACTCGTGCCATATACTGGTACAAATTTCCCAATGTCGAGTGTGAGTGTGAGCTGTATATAATGTACCAATAAAAATTAAATTAAAAAGATCACTGTCTGGGGATTGAACATATAATACTTAACAAAATGTTTTAGTAGTAAACTAAAATCAAGATTTATCTTTAATTAAAAGGATTAAGATCATAAAATTCTTTGTTTCTTTATGTAAAAATTTTAGACAAAGCATTGCACACAAGTAATTTTTCTCCTTTTTTCACTGTAAAATATTAACATCATGATGTAAATATAATTCTGTTCATAAGAGGCCTTAATCTATAATACCTTCATAAACACTGCTTTGTGAGATGACAAACATCAGCAGTCAAGCAATATTATAAATATTATAAATACCTAGCACCAAGGGATTTTATTAAGGTGGATGAAAATACTATTTCAAAAGAAGAAAGTGATCAATTTGAAGAACATCTGCAGAGATTATTTTTTGCATCAGCTGAAATATGATAATTTTATTTTTCCTCACTAGAATACTATTCAACAAATATAATATTTGTTTAATATTAAGCAGTATTGCACTGCTATGCCTATAATTCATGGAAAATCTATTTTAAATGACCTTCCTTAATAAAGAAAATAAACCTTTATGCTTAAAAAATTACACCTAGAGTCATAAAAGGAATCAACTCAACCCATGCCTAACCTGATTTATACACAAAACCATTAACTAAAATTAAAACACACACACACACACAATTTCATCTACATTTTTCATGAAAAAATCCAGATGAAAAATTTTTATCAAATGTTATTATTTGCAATTTTATTGTGTAAAACCTTTAAAATTTAAAATTAAAACCTGTAGGAGTGTTTTTCTACCACTTAGTTTTATTGATTATTCTTTGTTTTCCAAGGTTATTATTGTACTGAATAAGATTTAGCTGAAAATGTGCTAAATCTGATTTAACAAGAACTGTGTATTATTTCCCAGCCTGACTTCCCCAGATAGCCCAGCTCTGGATCTAATTTAGAAAGTATAAAAATTGACTTTTGAAAGGAGAGTAAGTGATTTTGTGCCTTCGTGAATATCCGATTTATAGACTGTTCAATGAGTAAATCAGAGATATGTATATGTGTATATTCAGTATATGTGTATATGTGTAAACATATATATGTATATATGTATATTCTGAAATGTTTGAAACTGGAATCTCCACAAATTTTTGTTTGTATCGCTTTATTAGTTTTGCTATCAATAAAAAAAGGGAATCATAAAATGATGAAAATGATTTCATTTATATTTGTAGCTTTTTTCAGGAAATTAGTTTTTTTTTTAATTTACCTTCAGTAGCTCAGCTATTTGTTTTAGATGCAAAGAAGTAAAACATGATATAGTTGAGTCATTCTGCCTTAGAAGAAAATACTACTGGTGTCTGTGAACAAAATTTTTGTTTTGAAATAATATTATCTAAAGTTACCATGTATTTTTGTTGTTCCTATAGTAAGTATTTTTGATATTTTTAGGAAATAATTAATAATGTAAATGAATGTAAATATTCTATCTAATGCATAGCTGTTAACACTGAAATGTATGTCAAAAGAGCTACTCTGAGAAAAGTATTATGTTCATAATTCCATTAATATTGATCAACTAAGAAATTAAGACTTGAAAAAAATGTTAGCATTTCATCAGAAAATCAAATAACTTCAAGTATTATGAAGATTTTATGCATGCTAACTCCTCATGCTTCCTTGGTTCGATCTTGTTTTCATGTTGTTTCATGCTTCCCTTGGACATTTCTCCCCTTGTGATTTGATTCTCTGATTGCATCAAATCTGCACAGTGCTCTCCTATCAGAAGGCCATTGCAAAGCTTCTGTATTTCTATTCATAAATCACTTGGAAAAATACCTGGCAAATGTTAAATACAAATTCGTTCTGGTTTTCAATATAACACTTATTCTATTTTTCATCTAAATCACAGAGGAATTTCTGATGTTGATGTAAAACATGAGGAAAGAAAATCCTTTTCATTTTAGAATAATTGGTTCTAAAATAAAAATTGGACCTTCAAACTGAACCACTTCCCACTGTCATGTTACAAAGTAAATATTATCAATCTCAGTAGAACCTGTAGTCTAAATATCATCTACTGCAGCACATAACACGATCCAAATAAGTACCTAAATTTCATTGATTCTGTTTTTCAGCCTACATTATTATAAGGCTGTAATGCATTATCTTCAAATATTAAAATATTACCTCATTTGAGTGCTTTTTTCCCCCCAGACAATAGTTAGAGACACTATACTGTTATAGCAAGGTGTGAGTTGGACTTACTCCTAACCAGAGGATGTTCTGGAAATAACCATTTAACATCCTGCAAAGCACAGGACGGTCTCTTCCAACAATCCTGTGAGAGCAGGAAGTCTTGATGTACCACTTTCCTTGCCCATCGTACCCGATGCCTCCGAAACGAATCCTGGTGACATCTTTTGTAAGAATGTCACCTGGGCAAACTGCTGTTCCCCGCTGCTTTCCAGATTGTGTAGCCTTCAGGTCAAGCGAATGGCACTGGCTTTCCTGCAGTCTGCTCTTCCAGCCCAGAGTCACACTGCACTGCGCTTTGACACGGGGCCTGCCTCTCTGTCTGAAATGTCTTAGAACGAATCCTAGGAACAGACAATATAATCATGTGTTTTTTTTTTTTTCCGTCTTGGAAACGTCTATTTTTCAAAATTCTGTAAATTTTTATCTCATATATGACAATCAAAGCTTCCCAATACATTCATGTAAGAAAACTCAAGGAGACTGCCAAACCATTAACACTTCAACCTTAAGAGAATTGAATCTCACTTGAATTTTAAGTTGGTATTAGAGTTACATACTTATCCTTATGCTTATTTACTTTCATATATTTTTTACATTAGATTACAAATCTCGCGTGTCATGAATCATATCTAACACCTGTATATCAAGCTCCTAATAATTTATCTCCTAAACTGTAGTCAGTGAAAATAAATGTTATACATATACACACATTTTAAGTAAATACTTACACTTCAAATACTTTAGATTATCAGTATCTATTATTTTTAAACACTTTTATTAGATAAAATTCTAATAGGAAATAATGAAAAAGGACAAAATAAAAATAAAATTATGGATAATTTAGTATAAAATTAATTTTTATCATCTAACTCAGACAATAACACCCGGAGAAGAAGTTACACTGATGGTTTTTAATTTCCTTATTTGTGTGTCATGTCCTTTTGTTTGTTTTTGAATATTAATAATAATTATTCTTCAAACATAAAAGGGAAATAATCAGATGTAATATGATAAATTGTAATACTTTTTGTATTATAACCTCACAACTACTAATACCGCATTTTACAGAAACTGAAGCAAGTCTACAAGACTTAACTGAGATAGTTATATACTGCTGGTAGTAATTGTCAAGCTAGCATTAATATTTCTTCCTGATTTGATTTAACTACTTTGAAAAATATGTATTGTAATATTTTGATTTTCATTGTTCATAAGTGATAATTTAATCCAGATAATGAAATATATTTGTTATCATAATATAATTGCCTCAAAGATTCTTCTTATAAAATTGTATTATAATTTCACCAATCACACTACAGTTGCTGATTTTTATATATTGCACATGTTCTTAGACTCCAAGATATTTAGCATATACCTATTAAGGCAACACATATTTTTACTGGTCTGCAGGCTTTTATGTGGTACACTTTTGAGTATACCACAAATGTCTTAAAAAATAAATATTTAGACTTTAAGAAATCACCACAAATTAAGAGCCTCCCTCTTCAACTGAAACTTATATATCAATGACTGAGTAAAACCAGACATATAATCTATTATCAAGATCTACTAGTTTTCTTTCTTATTTCACTTTACTCTCCCCACTCTTCTCCATTCTGAGTTGCTATTACAGCAGGATACTCAGGAAAATGCTCATTAATTGTAGAAATACTTGAATATTTGGCATCAGAATGATAGATATCTTTCTTTTCCCTTCTTCCTAGGTGACTTTCAGTTTCACCTTTGGTCCTCTATAAAGTAGGAATGATACTGGAAATTGATAATTTTGAATGTTTTCTGTATTGTTCACATCTATATAGAAAAATATCTCATTCAAAATATAGCCTTGGTTGTTATTAATAGGTCTACCTAGGTGGTTAGCTTTTGAGAATTATCTCATGGGAATTATTTCCTTCCTATGCCCTGTGTGGTGTGTGTATATACATATATATATATATATATATATATATATATATATATATATATAATTATATATATATAATTATATGTATATATTTATAAATATATAAATATATATTTATTTATATATATATTTAATCTATATTTGCAAGACAAATATAGATTAAACAAAATGTTTCACACTATTTCTTATAGCCTGGGAATTGATCAACTGTTTCATCAGACTAATGAATGGAATCTTTGCTTCCTCAATTATCAACCAATATAAGGGCATCCTTGCATAGGGAAAGCTCAGGTGGTCATTCTCACATTCACAAAGTGAAGGAATGGGTAAGAAGGCTCAATTGAGTCAGTTGTGTTCTTGATTCTGTGACTGTATCAGCCTTGGAGTCTCTGGGCAAGGTGAAGGTCAGTGTAGCAGTGTTTGTCCCAAAATATAACCAGTGATATGGTGAATCACATTCAGCCCCTTATTTTGATTAAAAAGTAAACAGGTAATCAAAATGCATTAAAAACTTAATTGTAGTCCAGCAAAACAAGGGATACATCATAAAATAAATACTTTCCATAATCTCCTATTGTGGTTAGGCTTTGGGATCCACTGCTTGGAAGTTTACACGTGTACAC
The DNA here is from genome assembly GCA_004025085.1 of Thryonomys swinderianus. Classification (NCBI taxonomy): domain Eukaryota; kingdom Metazoa; phylum Chordata; class Mammalia; order Rodentia; family Thryonomyidae; genus Thryonomys; species Thryonomys swinderianus. The sequence continues at coordinate 14,528 of PVIC010036253.1, forward strand.
TGTCTTCATAGCCCACACAATGATCTTCGTGTTATTCTTGACTGGTTACAGTTTATGATCCAATAATATGTCATTGATTTAGTTGTTACCATTTGTTAAAATTTTCCACCCAAGAATATCTGAATTTTCCCCTGTAGTGTCTGTTTGCTTTTGAATATTTGTTCTGTTTTGTTTTTTGTAATATATTTGTCTGACTGTGGTACTGTTGTGAACCTCGCTTTATACTCACCCACACTTGCTCATGTGATCTTCATTAAGGATGCCCAGAATATACACATGACAGAATGCTAGTCCCTTCTGCAAATAATGTTGAGAAAAATGGATGTTAATTTTTAAAATGATGAAATTGGTACCTTAAATTATGTCACACCAAAAAATTAATTCAAAGTGAAATATAAAATGAAATGTAAACCATAAATCTCCTGAAATATCCATAAAGTAAAACTTCTTAACATGATTAACTCTTAAATAATTTTCTTCTTCAAAAATAAAATCTGGATTTCAATATTTACTATCCCTTTTATATGTATAATAGGTATTAAATTCGCCATTATTTGTAAAAGTAATTTTTCATATATGATTTTATTCACTAATTTTCAATGTGGTTAGTTTTATACAACTTAACTAAGTATAAATAATAAATAAAAATATATGTATTTAAAAGCTTCAAAACAATTATTATATATGTGTATGTATTATAATATTGTGGCAGTATATAAGCTAATCAAATAACAGGAGTGGTGGGTCTTGCTTGTAATCCCAGCATTCAGAAGGCAAAAGCAGGAGAATTGGTGATCCAGCTTGTCTGGGCTACATGATGAGCTCAGGACCAGCCTGAAGTACAAAGCAAGACCCTGCCTCAATAAATAAATAAGTAAGCAAATTGATATACACATGAACTCAGTTACTATTTTTTCTTGGTCAAAATGCATAAAATAACCCCTTAAGAATAAAATTCAAGTAAGTAATACAGTTAAATTAAATCACCATATTTATGTAAGATCCCCAGAACCTTATTATTATAATGATAGTTTCTACCCTTTGCCCAACATTTCTATATTTCTCCCCTTCTCCAGTCATTCCATGGATCAATTTCTGATCATTATCTATCCCCTGCTAAATTTCATTTCATTTATTCTTTTAAGTTTGTGCATGCAAATAGTACTTTACAATTATTGTTGTTCCCGCTCTGGCCTATTTCACTGACCATAATGACCTCCAGTTTGATATAGATTGTCACAAAATGTAGCATTTCTCTTTTTATGACTGAAAAGTATTCCATTTTGTTTGTGCATGTATAATCATATGCATATTTTTATGTTTTGAGATGAGGAAATTTTATGTCTTTCATCATATATATGTATATATATATATATGATTTCTCCATTTATTTATCCACTGCACTTATATTTGCATTGTATGTATTTATCTGTGTAAAATTACACAATTCATTGTATTTGTTCATCCATTATTGGCATCTAGGCGCATCTCAATAGAGTATTCATTCTGTGTTAAGAACAACACTATAATGCATGTTTAAAGCAAATATCTGAGGTACTTATTTCATGTTCTTTAGACAAATACTCAAAATGAGATTGCTAGTTCTCATGGTAGTTGCACTGTTAAATATTTTAGGAAGATTTCTATTGTTTTCCATAGTAGTTGTAACAATTTCTACCTCCACCAGTATTATGTATGGGTTCTTTTATTCTTATTGCCAACATTTGATATTTCTTGTCTTTTCCAGAGTTCCTAATACTACAGATGTGAGATGATACCTAGTTGAGGTTTAAATTTGCATTTCTGTGATAAGATAGATGTTAATTGTCAAGATCAGATGAGAAGAATGAGGGCTAACTGGCTTCCTCAGTGAGCACTGAGAAGAAAGAGGCCTTGTAAGTGTGCTACCAGCTGCAGGGAAAGATAAAGAGATTGAGTTGAATTGCTTACCTAGAGGATTAACGTGGAAGGTGGGAGGCAGAGGAATCCGGTGGACTTCTAATTGCTCATGTCCATGTCCGGGTGAATAAAGCTGAGATGTGCCAGTCACATGAAACTCAATGTTGAAGAGAAATGTGAAACCCCATTCTGCCTAGTTATTAACGTGTTGTGTCTACTTTTTATCTTCATCACCCCTTGGTCAGGTTTGAGATCAACTCATAAACTGGTTCCTACAGTGAAAAAAAAATTATTTTTTTTATGTTTCTATTGGTCTTTCATATGACTTTTTTGAGAAAAAGTTTACTTAGATCCTTTGCATGTTTTTGACTGATTTGTTTTTGTTGTTGAATCCTATGATGTGCTTATGCAATTTAGTTATCAATGTATCATATTTACAGTCTACAAATAGTTGTTTTATTTTTGTTAAAATGAATTATTTATTGTACAATTTATATACATCTCACAATCACATATAACACTGGGAAATTTGTAGCAGTACATGAAACAAGTTAATTCTTATTTTTACCCATGTCCCTACCCACCCACACTTCCCCACCCCCTTTATACATAATCTTGCATTATCTTTCTGAGTCATATTTATTCCTTCACCTCATTACATTCCCACCCAAATTTCCTATGGAAATTTCCCATTCTATAAAAACTGTCATACCTTCTAGAGCTCATTTGCATCTGTTCCTATCAAAGAGAAGATCCAGTATTTGCCTCTCTGAGATCTATTTATTTCACTCATTAGTATATCCTCCAGGTGTCCCCATTTGCACATAAATGAATTGATCTTGTCATGATTTATGGTAGAATAATACTCCATTTTATTAAAAAAAAAAAACAAAAACAAAAAACAAAACAAAAAAATCTTCGTTATCTAGTTTCCAGTTGATGGGCATTTGGGTTGTTTCCAATACTGAGCTATCATGAAATGAGCTGCTATGAACAAGAGTGTACATCTGTCTTTCCAATATGATTTTTTAAAAAAATTCTTTCCGGTATATTCTTAGCAGGGTCAAATGGAACCCCTAGTCCTAGTTTTCTCAGAAATCTCCTCATGGATCTCCACAATGGTTGCATAAGTCTGCATTCCCACCAACAGTGGAGAAGGGTTCCTTTCTCCCCACAGCCACGCCAGCATTTTTTGTTGGTTGATTTTGTGATCGTGGACATTCACTGTGGAGTGAGATGAATCTCAGTGTTGATTTCATTTGCATCTCTCGAATGACCAGTGATGTGGAACATTTCTTTATATACTTGTTGGCTGCTTTGACTTCTGCCTCTGAAAAATGTCTGTTCATATCAGATGCCCATTTTTGAATTGGGTCTTTAAACTTGGAGAGGCTGATCTGTTTCAGTTCTTTATATATTGTAGATAATAGCCCTTTGTCTGATAAACAGCTAGTAAAGATTTTTTCCCATGTTTTTGGTTATCTTTTAGTAGTGCCAGTGACTTCTTTTGCTGTGCAGAAACTTTTCAGTAGGATGAGATCCCACTTGTTGATTCATTCTGCTAGTTCTTGTGCTATAGAGGTTTTATTCATAAAGTCTCTACCTAAGCCAATGTCTCCAAGAGTTTTACCTAACCTGTTTTCAAGCAGGATTATTGTTTCTGTTTTAATGTTTAAGTCTCGTATCCATTGTGAGTTTAGTTTTGTGTATGGTGAAAGAGATAGGTCTAGCTTTAGCTTTCTGCAGGTTAAAGCCCAGGTTTTCCAGCAATATTTGTCTTTCCTCCATTGAAGTTGTTTGGCTTCTTTGTCAAAGATAAGGTGGCTTAGTATATCTGGGGTTGTTTCTGAGTCTTCTAATATATTCCACTGGTCCTATGGTCTGTTACTTTGCCAGTACCATGCAGTTTTTATCACAGCAGCTTTATAGTAGAGTTTTAAATTGGGGATTGTAATACCCCCTGCCATGTCATTGTTGCTTAGAACTGCTTTTGCTATTCTAGGTTTCTTGTGTATCCAGATGAAATTTGTATTATTTTTTTTTTTTTTAGCTCTGTGAAGAATACCATTGGAATTTCCATTGGAATTGCATTGAATCTGTAATGTAATTGTGGAAGTATAGCCACTTTGACGATGTTGGTTCTCCTTACCCAGGAACAAAGGATATCTTTGCACTTTCTGATTTCCTTTTCTATTTTGTTTTTCAGAGTTCTATAGTTTTTAGTGCAGAGGTCT
>PVIC010036254.1:0-18645 GCA_004025085.1 Thryonomys swinderianus
AAAAAAAAAAAAAAGATTTTTAGACTAGATCCTGTAATAGAATAAAACTCACTGGTAGAAAAAGCGGAATCTAAATAAAGTCTGTACTTCAGTTAATAGGATTGTGTCTTTGTTAACTGCTTAGGTTTGATCATCATATTATGGTTATTGAAGATGTTAACATCAGGGTGACGGGTAGAAATAAACTGTGGTTTTTTTTGGTTGTTTTTGTTTTTTTGGTGTTGGGGGTTGAACATGGGCGCTTGAGCTTGCCAGGCAGGCACAGCGCCACTGAGATACATCCCTGGCCCTATTCTGCAGTACTTTTGCAAGTCTTTTCTGGTTATCTTAGATACTGTACCAAGTTCTTACTTGCTTGTTTGTTTGTTACACTTCAGTGAAGTTTAGTATTTCTTTCTCCTTCGCAGATGTCACCCTTGTTCGCCTTAAGGCCTTCATACCGCAGCTCCTGTCGCGGCTGCACATTGAAGCCCTTGTCCATGGAAACATAACAAAGCATGTAAGTAGAGGAGGTTTTAGCATCTTTTGGGAATCAGTAACACACCAAGTGTTTTTCCTCTGGCCTATGTCAAGACCGTGAATCTACCCAGTGTGAGCTCATGGACACTCACTCTGCCATCTGTACCCTGTAGAGGAGCTAGAAGAGGGAGTGGGATGCAGAATGCTGATGGTTAGCTGAGCACTGACTTTCCTCACTGCCTCCTGCTGTTGTGAGCATTGTGCAGTCACAAGAAGAAAGAGAAATAACTGTCCCTGCTCTGTGTAGCATCGCATATAGTGGGACCAGCCAGCCTGCATTCAAGTCCTGACCCTGCCAGATATTAGCCATGTGATCTCATGGGTTGTAGGAATTAGTAGCACATGCCAAGCTCTTGGTGCATGGCAAGTACTGCAGAACGTCTGTGACAGTCTCTCTCAGGGCCTCAACTTCCACCACCATGTTCCACTGCCTCCAAAACAATATGCCCAGAACCAGCTGCTACTAAGGAGTGGAGACACGATTCTGGCCTAGATTGTTTCACTCACAGGAGAGCCTTATGCTCACCTCCTCAACTTTGCTGTGGCCCAGGTATCTGTGGTCAAGGTATTCACTTGGGAACTGCTTTCCATTAGCAGAGCATCTCTAGGTTTGGTGCTGCCTTTTTCTCCAACATCAGTGTCAGGGTTGCTGACTGTCCTGTTTCTCTTCACTACTGCCCTATTTACAGACATTCAATTTTAATCCACTGAAACAGGAGTAAATGAATTTAAGACTTAAAACCCCATTTTGTGATAAACTCAGCTACTTTATAAGCATGCTGTTTTTTATTTTAATGGGCTATCCCATGTAATGGTTTTTCTTTGCACAGACAAGATATGTTCTTGTTTTCTGTAATGCGCTATGATCCCTTTTTCCCAGGCTGCCCTAGGGATCATGCAGATGGTTGAAGATACCCTCATTGAACATGCACATACGAAACCGCTCCTTCCAAGTCAGCTTGTTCGGTACAGAGAGGTTCAGCTACCTGACAGTAAGTTGGACTGTAACAACGTCGGGCATGGGTGACTGGTACAAAAATGTGGGTCACTGTAAATAGGTTGAGTTCCACTGGATGGTGATATATTATTTTATGGTAAAGATTCACTGAAATCCCCTACTGTTCATAGAATTGTGATTGGAGATAAATAATTCTGGCAAAAAAATACTCTGATAGAGCCAAAGAGATGAAATTAGAAGTAGTAAATAATTTTGAAGAGAATAATGTGGAATTAACTAGAATTTAAGCACTGGAGAATAGGAAGTAAAATATCACAAAACTAAAGAAATATTGATCTAAGCCTTAAATAAAGGTTATTTATAAGAGAGGAAACCTAAAGCCAGGCATGGGGACATATGCTTATGATCACAGCACTCAGGATGCTAAAGAAGGAGGATTGTGTTGGGCTGGGGATTTACCTCAGTGGTTCTGGCATCTTCTGGCAAGCACAAAGTCCCGAGTTCGATCCCCAGTAAACACATACACAGTGCTGGGCATGGTGGCTCATGCCTGTAATCCCAGCACTCAGGCAGAGGCAGGAGGATTGCTATAAGTTCGAGGCTTGCCTGGGTTACACAGTGAGCTCAGGGCCAGCTTGAACTACAAAGTGAGACTGTGTCCCAAAAAAAAAGGAAAAGGATTGTGATGAATCTAAAGCTAGCCTGGGCTACATAGTGATTTTAAGGCGAGGTGCACTACATAGCAAGACCTGATTTTGAAAGAGAGAGAGAAATGAAGCTAGATAGAATTATAACATTTCGCTGGAATCCCTTAAGCAAACTTTGGCAGAAATAGCTTTAGGAAAGTCACAGAGAATAGGAGCATATATTCATCAAAGGTATATTTTATAAAAGTTTAAGATAAAAAATTTATTTTTAGGGCCGGAGGGTTAGCTCAGTGGTTCCGGCGCCTGCCTCACAAGTGTAAGGTCCTGAGTTTGATCCCCGGTGACCATATATAATGCTGGGCGTGGAGACTCAGGCCCACCAACAATCAACACCGCATACCACAGTGCTGGGTGTGGTGGCTCATGCCTGTCATCCCAGCACTCGGGAGGCAGAGACAGGAGGATTGCTGAGTTCGTGGCGGCTTGCCTGGGCACCATAGTGAGCTCAGGGCCAGCCTGAACTACAAAGCGAGACCCTGTCTCAAAAGCAAAAAAAGAATTTATTTTTATACATTGTAATGTTGAATTTTACATTAACAATAGTTGCTGTTTATATACAAACTAATTATTATTTCAACATTGTTCAAAACTATATAATAAGTATATTGGACCAAAAGTGAGAGCATTGATATTTTTTGGCTACACTTGGGGTGTTTCCCATGCATGTATCATTTTCTTTTCTTTTTTTTTTTTTCTCAGCTATTTTTGTCTTTTCCTCCTTCTTTCTGCCCTTTTCCTCTTTCCTTTCCTCCCCTTCACCTTTCTTTCCCCTCTTCCTTATGAGCCTGTTCACACCCTTCTCCTTTTTTTAACCCTTCTCCTCCTTCCAGGCCTATCATGTAAGCTACCAATACTACATTAGTCATCAACTTTCCGTCACTATGACAGAAACACGCCACTTAGGAGGACAAGGGGTTGATTTCAGCTCACAGTTCTGGAGTGGCTGATTGAACTGTTGTCTTTAGGCCTGTAACAAGGCAGCACATCACAGTAAGAACATGCAGTGCTGAAAGGCCTCGCCTCATGGTAGTCCAGAGAGAAAGGATGCCAGAGTCCAGTATCTCCTTCAAGGACGTCCCTGTGACCTGACTTTCTTCCACTGGGCCGCATCCTCCTAAAGGTTCCTTCACCTCCCAGTAGTGCCACATGCTGAGGAGTCAGCCTTCAACATATGGACCTCTAGGCGATGGTCAAGATCCAAACTAGAGCAGCCACTACATTTTTTCTAAAGCTGCTATTTAGAAGCTTCTGAGATGCCAGCAGTTTTCTACCCTGGATCTTAGCCAAAAGGCTATGAAGTGATCCAGCAATTTTCTGAACTTCTGTAAAACTACTCAGCCCTTCTGCTCTTGTGTTTGGATTAACAGGCATTGCTGTTTTTCTAGACTGTGCCTTCTGCAAAGCTGGGCTGCATCTGGCTCATTTGAGCAGCCGTTAAAGCCAGTCAGACATTCTCTTCCCTCAGGGTATGTTTGCTGAACGCTTGAATACAGCTCTTCTGTTCTTCATAGCCAGTCATCACAAAGTTAGTTATGGCTTATTGTATATTTCTAGTTTGTTCCTCAGTTGCTACAAGCTGAACAGAAAAAAAGTAGTGGGATCTACATTTCAAGAGCCATCACTTCAGGGATATAGCTCAGTCCTGGAGCGTTTCAAAACCAGCCTGAACTACAGAGCAAGACCCTGTTTCCAAAAAATCAAAATGATACTTAATCTTCATACCTCTTTTATTCTATTTCCCACTTTCTCTCTCTCTCTCTTTTTTTTTTTTTTTTTTTTGAGACAGGGTCTTGCTTTGTAGTTCAGGCTGGCCATGAGCTCACTATATAGTCCACACAAACCTCAAACTCACAGCAATCCTACTGCCTCTGCCTCCCAAGTGCTGGGATTACAGGCGTGAGTCACCGTGTCCAACATTGTGGTATGCAGTTACCAGGGATTGAACTCGGGACCTTGGCACTTACAAGGCAGAAACCAGAACCACTGAGCTAAGTCCCAAGCCCTATTTCCCACTTTCCCTTTCCTCTCCTAAGACTCTTTTTGATCTCTTGAGTATCTCCTCCCACAAGTTTCACAGTCAAAAATAGCCCAGTTTACTTCCCATTCTCAAATTACCGGGTGTCAAATTCTTTTGATTTTGCCAAGTGATCAGGTGTGCCTGCCTTAAATAATATTTCACTTAACTCCATAAGAAGACATTTACAGTTTTAAAAGAAAGGTTTCATACATTGTGAAGGAAATGACATTTTGGAATATGTATGGAGAGGCTAGAAACAGAAAGGGCAGGATTTACAGTTGTGTGCCCTTCCTCTTCTGCCAGTTTACAATCAGAAAATTACATGTAAAAGGAGCAAACATAGCACTGACTTTTTTAAACCCTAAGAAGTTTTTTAACCTGTTGCTTTCTTTTTAAAACTTCCTAGGAGGATGGTTTGTTTATCAGCAGAGGAATGAAGTTCACAATAATTGTGGTATTGAGATATACTACCAAACAGACATGCAGAGCACTTCAGAGAACATGTTTCTGGAACTCTTCTGTCAGATTATCTCCGAACCTTGCTTCAACACCCTGCGCACCAAGGAGCAGCTGGGTAAGAAGGAATTTGGGAACTAGTAGAATATTGTGGACCTTAACCAGTGACCTTTGTTCTTCAAACACATTTTCCACTGGTAGGATCACCAGCACTGCACAGCAGGCACGCTCTATTCAGGGAGACTTGTTCCCAGGGATTCTGTTCCTAACAGAAAAGCATTCAGTATCTTACAGACATTAAAGCAATTTCTAATAAGGTGGCATTGTACTTACATTTCACACATTTCAATGAAGAAGATTCTTAGGTAGAGAGTAGAAGATAATAAGGACCAACTTACAGGTAGCCAGGTAGGAACCAAGCCTTCAGAGGAGCTTAGAGTTACTGAAGTTTGAGTTCCAGGAGGGCAGGAATTATTATTATTCTCTATATCCCAAACCTGGAACACATACAATAAAAGGTACTCAGTGTTTGCAGAATTTTACACGCTGAAAAAACTTAAAGATCTCGGCAGGTTTGATCAACAAGGGGAGACGTTCAAAGAAGCCCCCAGAATAGCAGGGAAAAATCAATGAAAAAGGATTTAGGTGAGTCTGCAGGTACTTAGCATTTTGAATTCTTTATTGCTACATTTTATATACATTCACAATCACACTCAATATTGAGGACTTTGTACCAGTATATGACAGAAGTTAATTCTCAGTTTTACGCATATCCCTACCCACCCACAACCCCCCACTCCTTATATACATGCTATTTCTTTTTCTTTCCGAATCATATTTATTCTTTCCCCTCATTACATTCCCCCACCACATTCCCTTTGAATATTTCCTATCTTGCTAGGTGCTAGACAAATGGGTAAATTGGGAATAGTCTTTCCTTTTAAGGAGATCATAATCAAATCAGTTGGCAGACGGTAAAGGTACAGTATGTAAATTTTACTGTACGAGTATTCAAAATGTAAAACCAGGCAAAGTTAGTGACTTCCTTGGAAGTAGGACCTAGAAGCACTGAAGTTGTGAGAGGTGATAGATCAGCTGAAGGAAGCAGGAAAAGAGCTCAGTTCAGAAAAGATGTTGAGTCTTCGGCCACACCACCCTGGACACGCCCGATCTCGTCTGATCTTGGAAGCTAAGCAAGGCTGGGCCTGGTTAGTACTTGGACAGGAGAAAAGGTATTGAAACACAGCAGGGGTGGGCTCACAGGAACAGGTTATCTAACAAGAAGTGCAGTAGCAGAGCTAGGTTCATGTAAGGAATTTAGCTGTTAAAGCAAAGAGAATTAGGACAATGAGTAGGGGATGAAAATGAGTATAGTATTTCACGGGAGTAGAATAACTTCAGTTTAGATTGATGGGGATTAGTCATAAAGAACGAGGTGTTTGAGTGATGAGTAGGGTTAGATTTTTTTTCTGAGAAGAAAAATTCACAACTTTTTAACTACTCCTCAGAAAGCTGATCTGTTCACTCCTTAGGAACTGAGACTGTCTTAACTGTTCATGTTTTTCAGAGGTAAATAATCTAAATTTCTATACTAGATTTTATTTCCCCTGAGACACTAAAAGTGATCTGATTCACAGACATCAAGATCTTGACTTACTGGTGTTGTGTTTCAGGCTATATTGTCTTCAGTGGGCCACGTCGAGCCAATGGCATACAGGGCTTGCGATTCATCATCCAATCAGAAAAGCCTCCGCACTACCTGGAAAGCAGGGTGGAAGCTTTCTTAATTACCATGGAAAAGTCCATAGAAGACATGACAGAAGAGGCCTTCCAAAAACACATTCAAGCATTAGCAATCCGTCGACTAGACAAACCAAAGAAGCTGTCTGCAGAGTGTGCTAAGTACTGGGGGGAGATCATCTCTCAGCAGTACAATTTTGATAGAGGTGAGGTAAAATTAGAGCCCCAACATTTATAGCATTTGAATTTAAAATATGAGAACATTGAAGCAGTGCTACAAAATAGCATGCATTTTGTAGGTGATGTTGCAGTATTGATTCAACACCACCACAGGACTTCTAAATATCTGTTATTTAATGTAACAGCCATTTCCTGCTAGAAACATTTATCTCCTCCAAAACCACAGCTAAATCTACCTGTATCACATTAATATATTCATAATAAAGCTAATTTTACTATTTTTATATATCACCAAACACAGATACATAGATATACTGAAAAATTGAAAGACTGAACTCCCTTAAGGCAAGCACTGCCATAAAAGTACAGGTGTTCAAACATTGGCTTGAGAACTCTCTCAAGACTTTTCCCCCCTTTCAGGTTTGGAAGAAGTGTGCTTCCTGAGGTCTGCTTGGCTTCTGTTCACTTTTCCTCCAGAACAAATTAACAGTAGCACCCTCAATCATGCTTGGGTTATGTTCTTATTTTGATACCACGAAGCTGAAAGTCTTGGCCAGATCACCCTTTTTCAGCCTCAGTTTCCTTACCTTTGTTTCTAACGGTTGGATCTACTATTAATGAGCACTTATCATGTGCCGAGCATCATGTTATCGTAGATGGCATTTTCTTAACACTCACAGCAGCTTATGAAGTCATTATTTTCTCCAGTTTCCACATAAGAAAATAAAGTTTAGAAAAGTTAAAGTGACCAACCCAAGATCCAACAGCAGATAACACAAAGCCAGGTTGTGAACACAGGCTGGCCTGATTTTGAGCCGTGGCTTTCCCCAGTGTGCTACATACACGTTTAGTTATTTGTTTATTTTTTTCTGGTATTGGGGCTCAAACTCAGGATATTATGCTTGCTAGGCAGGCACAGTGCCACTGAGCTACATCCCTGGCCCCATCCACTTACTTTTACTTGAAATCTGTTCCCCTTCTGCTTGTAGGAGCAGATGGTTACTTAAAAATATGGATACTTGGGCTGGAGATTTAGTTCAGTGGTTCTAGTGCCTGTCTAGCAAGCACAAGGTCCTGAGTTTGATCTCCAGTAACTATATACAACAATACCAGGTGTAGTGACTCATGCCCACCAGCAATCAGTCCCACACACCACAATGCCAGGCAAGGTGGCTCACACCTATAATCCCGGCACTCAGGAGGCAGAGGCAGGAGGATTGCTTAGTTTGAGGCTTGCCTGGTCCACTTGGTAAGCTCAGGGGCAGCCTGAACTACAAAATGAGACCCTGTCTCAAAAAAAAAAAAAAAAAAAGGATACTTTAGAGTTTTAGAGTGGAGTATATTTCTGTTTAGTGTAGTATTTTGTGCTACTTATGTGGAAATACTAAAAAATTATTGTTTAACTTTTCAGATAATATAGAAGTTGCCTATTTAAAGACACTTACTAAGGAAGATATCATCAAATTCTATAAGGTGAGTTGTACTTATTTACTTATTTAGATTTTGATACAGAAATATGTGGTATGGGGACCAGGAATTTAGCTCAGTGGTTTAGGCACCTTCCTCGCAAGCACAAGGTCCCAAGTTCAATCCCCAGTGCCAAAAAAAAAAAAAAAAAAGTTATTAAGAGATATATGCTAGGGTCGGAGATTTAGCTCAGTGGTTCCAGCATCTGCCTCGCAAGGGCAAGGCCCTGAGTTCGATCCCGGTAACCACATACAATGCTGAGCATGGTGACTCACACCCAGCAGCCATCAATACCACATACCACAGTGCCTCACATGTGTAATCCCAGCACCCGAGAGGCAGAGGCAGGAGGATTGCTGAGTTCGAGGCTTGCCTGAGCTACATCGGGAGCTGAGGGCCAGCCTAAACTACAAAGCAAGACCCTGTCTCAAAAAAATATGAAAGAAAAAAAAGAAATATGTGCTGTGTTGTAGGTGGCTGCTTTGAAGCCATTCAGGATGGATCTACAGAGATGTTTTGTGGACTGATTCGGGGCCTGTTTTAACCTATTACTGTTAGAAAAAAAGAGAAACTATTCACTTTGAGACTCAGTTATAGACACATGTTTCCTGCCAGTGTGCTCAGTTGTGCAAAGTGGTCTATTATGTCCTCCCGCCTTACTCAGGCCCTTAGGCCTCCTGAGGCGCAGTGTGAGGCCTCTGAGTACAGGCCCACAGTTCATCCCGCCACCAACTGGTAACTGACCTGGGCCCAGTGAGGTGTCTTGATTTTTTTACCTACAGAACAGAGATCACATTGATTGAACTATTTTAGAGTGAGGTATGTAAAGTGATTAGTATTTAGTAGCATTTAATAGTCTCCAAAGTTTTTATTCTTTAAATCAAAATGTTTTCCTCCTTGATACATCAGATTTTTATGCTTAAAATAAATTTTGGCTGTATTTACTTACCACTTAAAACCATTTCTCCTTCGTGTGAGGCTAGATAGTGGTGGTAGTATGTATATGCGTGCCTGCGTGTGTGTGTTTTGGGTTACTGAGACCTGAACCTAGGACCTTCACCCTGAGCTACATCCCCAGACTGGGTCTTTTCACACTGCTTAGGCTGAGCTGGAATTTGGATTCTTCCTACCTCAGTCTCCTGAGTACTAGATCAGCAGTGTGCACCACTATACCCACCTGTTCGTTCTTAATTGCCTACAAAAGAGTGGTGGCATTCAGCTTTTTAGCTTTTGAAATGTGCATCTTAAAGTATTATTATTATTTGCTATAGTTTTTCTGAAAAAGTTGGTTTTGTTTTATTTTGTTTTGTTTTGCAGTGCCAAGGATTAAACTTAGGTCCTTATGCTTCCGATGTAGACCCGGTGGTACCACTTGAGCTAAATCCCTCACCCTAGGACAGTGTTTAAATGACATTTGCAGCTATGGGAAGATTTTTTTTCTTTTCACAAATTTATTACTTATTAAAAAATTACAGAGCCAGGAATTTAGCTCAGTGGTTCCAGTGTCTGCCTAGCAAGCGCAAGGTCCCGAGTTTGATCCCCAGTAACCACACACCACAGTGCTGGGCGTGGTGGCTCACGCCTGTAATCCCAGCACTCTAGAGGCAGAAGCAGGAGGATTGCTATGAGTTTGAGGCTAACTTGGGCTAGATAGTGAGTTCAGGGCCAGCCTCAACTACAAAGTGAGACCCTGTCTCAAAAAAAAAGAAACAATTACAGGTAGCTGGGCACGGTGGCTCATGCCTGTAATCCCAACACTTGAGTTTGAGGCTTGCCAGGGCTACATAGTGAGTTCAAGGCCAACTTCAACTACAAAGCATGAGACCCTGTCCCAAAAAAAAAAAATTATAAGTAATTGCCAAGCGTGTTGGCATGGTGCCATATGCCTGTACTCCCAGCATTCAGGAGGCTGAGGAAAAAGGATCTCTACAAGTCTAAGGCAGCCTGAACTAAATAGTGAAACCCTGTCTCAAAACAAATAAATATGAATAAGTAGACCTTTGGAAGCAAACTTTTTGGCTTTTTGTTTTGTTTGTTTGTTTCTTTGTTTTTAGTACCGTGGATTGAACTCAGAACCTCACACTTAGGAGGCAGGCACAGTGCCACTGAGCTGAATCCCCAGCCCTGGAAGCAAACTTTTTAATCCTATGAGAAAGAAGTTATCAGATGATGCAGGATATGCTCAGGCATAGGCTGAGCTACTAGAGGAGGCCAAGGGGTGCAGCCCAGGCCTGTGGGGAGCCTGGCTCTTCTGCCAGCAGGAAGTGGGGCAGCAAGGAGAGCCTTACTATGCAGCGTCCACAGAGCTTTCCTTGCAGATGTATAGGACCAGACTTAAAATTACTGCTCCATAAGCAACTTCAGTCTTGCCTAATGGCCTTTCACTGCTGAGGATACGGACCGTGACATCTGACTAAGCCATCATTATAGTTTGTACTCCTTAGACTTTTCTCCTTTGGAAAAGGCAATAAAAGCCCAGCATCAGGGAAAGTCAGGTGACATTTCCCCACTGAACCCACCTGCCAACCTGACACTACTGTCATTCATGGCATTAGCCAAGGGGAATCCTCAAAGTAACAAGGTGAGTAGAGAGAGCAGCCATCACCTGGGAGCTGTGCAGCTCACACAAGTCAGTATTTCTCTGTACCTTTAGGTCACATCATCATGAGGTTTAACTTACAGAGTTAAGTGAAGGGCCAGGGATTTAGCTCCATGGTTCAGCACCTGCCTTACAAGTGCAAAGTCCCACGTTCAATTCCCAGTACAAAAAAAAGAGAGAGAGAGTGTTAAGTGAGCAAACATAGGAGAGTTCCTGGAACAAGGCAAGACTCTTCAAGTTTTGTTTTCCTTTCTCCTTTGAAAGTCGAGGAACCATGTCTTAGTGGCAGAGCCTTGGTGCAGAATCTGAAAAGGGTCTTAGAGGAGCAAGGGCTGTGATCCCTGAGTGAGCTCAGGCCATCATCTCAATAGACACTAGGTGCTGCCCCTGCAAAGCACACCCCAGTGAGAACCAGGATAGGTGCTTCATCTCCGCTTAGGTGCATATTGACCATGGAATTTGGAACGGCCCACTAATCTCCTTGGGCTGTTTTCTCATCTCTAAATAAGGTTCAGAATAATTCTGCGGCTGAGGTTGTAGCTTGATCATAGAGCACTTACCTAGCACTCAGAAGGACTTAGATTTGATTTCCTAGCACACATCCCACCCCCAAAGAGGAAATAAAATGAGGGGGAAAGGAAGCATTTCTGTACCTGTGTGATGGCTAATAATTTAATCTTCAGAAAATGGACCCTCAATTAGGGTTCCTTAGTGGGGCAGGAGGGTGATTTTGCTCTTCTTTCTCCCTAGGAAATGTTGGCAATAGATGCCCCAAGGAGACATAAGGTATCTGTCCACGTTCTTGCCCGGGAAATGGATTCCTGTAAGTATTGAGCATTAAATTATTTTTAAATCTACTTTTAGGCTCAGATTGAGCCATATGATGGCTGTCCCTTACAGACCACCAGAAAGGAGAGGGGCAGACAGAGAACTAGAGATAGGGTCTGCTCTGTTGAAGCCAAATTGTGGGGAGGGCAGTGAGGAAGAGAGCCAGAGGACAGCACCAGCCAGCCAGGAAACATGGCTGGCTGCTGACAGGATGTCTCCAAAGAAGTCGTATGGACCCGCTGCATGAGGGGAACTATCTGCTCGGGCCTGCTGGTCTCCTGCTCCTAACCAGCCATTATAGTCCTGTCTTTTGGGGTTATTACGGGCGGCCACAGCCTCAGAGTCCAGGTTAGATGTGTAGTCAAGACTTTATGAGCTCAGTTACCTCATCAGACCATCACCAGGACACTCTAGACAAAAGACAGGTCAATCCAGTCCTTGGCAGCAGGCAGCTGAGAAAATTGTAGGTACACAAATTGGGCCTGGGCCTGGTACAGTTCATTATTTGGCATATTAAAGTTTCTGTTCCCTGCAAGTATGAGTTAAATGCAAAGCATTAAACCTTTCATTTCCATATAGGTCCTGTTGTTGGAGAGTTCCCATGTCAAAATGATGTAAATTTGTCACAAGCACCACCCCTACCACAAGTAAGAAACATTATATTACATTGTGCTTTGTACTTAGAAGTAGCTTGTTCTTCAGGACACATACAACCTAGGAGGCTTAGGTCACCTGCAACTGTACGTCCTCCTTGAAGGCCTGGCCATTCAGCCTCTGTCCTGTCATGCCATCCCTCTCACTTGAACAGTTGCACCATTCTGTAGTGAGTCATCTCTGGCCATATCTGTTCGAAGGCCATATCTGTACAATATTGAGTGAAACCTCTTAGCCTTTTCCACAGTCCGCCTTTATTTTAACCATTTAAAAACAGGGGCACTTACCTACGGGGTAACCAGGCCTGCCGGGTGGGCACACGGCCCTTCTGCTCTGCTGGAGCCTTGACACTAAGCTCCTGGGACCCAAATGAAAGCCAAGCGTGTTCCTGTGGGCCCAGAGTCCCAGGCGGATGTTCATTCACCGTCTGTGGAAACCAGTCCGTGACTCCTTGCCCTACTCGTGTAGAAGAAAGTTTGGCAGATGACAAACTGGTGTGTTAGTTGATATCCTGTCCAATCTGATTTTTTAATGAAGCACACTAAAAAGAAACTTTTTTTCTTTGCAGCCTGAAGTGATTCAGAACATGACTGAATTCAAGCGTGGTTTGCCACTGTTTCCGCTTGTGAAACCACATATTAACTTCATGGCTGCAAAACTCTGAAGATTCCCTTTGGGTGGGGAAGTGTGTGTGGATCTGTCCTCAGTCTTCCAGGCCTAGGGAAATGATCTTGGCCACTAGAGTAGTTTCTGATTCACTAATAGAGACAAACAGAAAAAAAGTTATCAAATGTTATTATGTAGAAATATAAAAATCCAAAGTAATTAAATTACAAAATCTTATAGATGTAGAATATTTTTTAAATACATGCCTCTTAAAGTATTTTAAAATTTTTCATTTTTAAGAGAAATTTCCCTTATATGATGGCTTACAATGAATGATATTCGTAGACCTTCCCTATTCTGTAACATAGTCATTTGTCCGAAGAAGATAAAAGTTAGCTTTTTTAAAAAAGCTTCCTAGGGGCCGGAGGGTTAGCTCAGTGGTTCCGGCGCCTGCCTCGCAAGCGCAAGGTCCTGAGTTCGATCCCCGGTAACCACATATAATGCTGGGCGTGGAGACACGCCCACCAGCAATCAACGCCGCCTACCACAATGCCGGACGTGGTGGCTCACGCCTGTCATCCCAGCACTCGGGAGGCAGAGACAGGAGGATTGCTGAGTTCGCGGCGGCTTGCCTGGGCACCATAGTGAGCTCAGGGCCAGCCTGAACTACAAAGCGAGACCCTGTCTCAAAAAGCAAAAAAAAAAAAAAAAAAAAGCTTCCTAGGTTAGCAGAGAAGGCTTGAAAATACTTAGAAAGGTATTAATTGCCTTTTAAAAACTTGATCGTCAAATTTGGTTTCTACTTCATGGTTTCATATAAATCAGTGGAAAACATTACATTGGGCAGACAGTGCACAAAGCGACGTAATTTTCATTTATTAGTGAAATTACTGTTATATAAGGCATGGTTTTAATCTTTTTATAAAATATGAACATGTTTTTTATTCCAACTAGTGAAATGCTGGAAAACCCTAGAATATTCTAATTATTTACAGTGCTAGAAATACAGATTTACCTTATATCAGTTTTGTCCCACACTGAATCTCTCAGGATTACTGTAGTTTCTTTCTGATTGAACTATGTTGACCTTATTTCTCGCATTTGGTTTGCAGTGTTCTGTCGGTTTTACTTTTTCTCATCCACATGTTGCCATATGTACTTAAATATGGACAAATCATGTTAACTTCAGATCCTACTGAGTGTGTGACATGCTTTTCCAACATCAGCTATTGTAACTACACATAACTTTTAACTGTGGTGAAATTACAATTAGTTTGTGAACCAAAATATTTTACTCTTTCATGAATTTAAAGTGTAACAAATACAAAGCCACCTTTTAGGAAATAGAAAAAATAAAGCCGTGCATTTTTAAATAGCAAGTCTACATAAAACTGTAAGATCCCTTATTGCTACCAGCCTAATCTTGCCTTAAGTGTTATTTTTTTGAGTATATAAACATATAAACACACAGATGATGACTGGGATGGACTTTTAAAAAATATTTTTTTCATGAGATACTATTTTAGGTGAAATTGTTACTGTAGATTTAACAGCTATTTTAAAATATTATTAAAACTTGTCTAAGTTTTAATATTATTACTATTATTAAATTTTGTTTCAAGAGAAATTGTGAATATCTTTCCATATACAGGCACTAGCAACAGAAAGTGGTCCCATTGTCCACGAACTCAGGCAGAGAATGGCATTTCGTCTCCTCATACGACCTAATTTGTCAGGAACTCTTTCTGCAGAGTTACTGTGTTTTCACATCTTAAGTTTTTACATTTCCAGTTTTCCAAATACTCTCACTTTGGGGCAAGAATGATATAGTTCCAACTCTGGAGACTGCTTTCAGAAGCGGGCTCCGGTTCCGTCAGGTCCCCATGGTGCTGTAACTGTCTCTGCCCCGCCTTCTGGGCCTCCTCCTGTGAAGCCATCTCGGCCCATCTGAAGGTGTATGAAGGCATCACTTCTCTCTGGTTTTATGCATTTATAGACTATGCAGATTTTCATCAAACTGCAGATATATACAAGATGAATCCAAAAATCAGTCCTGAGTGTTCAAATCCTTCACTGTAAAAGTAAATAAAAACCACCTATCTTTTCTGTGGGAAATTATGTGCTATTCAGTAATTTTTAGCTCTTTTTAAAAAATGGGGAAAATTTTAAACTGTCATTTTTATGAGTCAAGGCACCGTAAGAGTTACAAAAGCAATCTTCTGTAGTCTTCCGTGAACCTGCACTCTGTTCAGCGTGCTCCAGTATTTTCTGGTTTCCAGATTGGACCTAGAGCGGCTGTTGGATCACCCAGGCATACTAATGGATTCATGCTATCAGTCCGTGAGCAGTAAGAGACTACCCCAGATTCTGCGATCTACTCAGTGCTTACCAAATGAGATGTGTGAAACACTAAGTTACTAGTTACCAGGGACTTCTAAAAAAAGTCTTTTTGTCTAGTTGATGTGAGAGAGAGAGCATGTGACACAGCCGGTATGCTGGAGTCTAGGGTTATCCTGTTTACAATAAATCACCTGAATTAAAACTCTGGACTTTGCATCTGTATTATTGTATGGTTTTAGTGAGAGAATCCAGTGGCTGTTTGTCAGCCTTCCTCTTCACGTCCCTACTTGGCATGGGTTGTCGGTCTCATTATTCCTCATCCAGAAGGTGTATCAGTGATTGAGATAAATGGCTGTTTCACCCCTTCATGAAAGGATCACTTTTGTAAAACAGGGGTCTCCGTATCTGAGACTGAACTCCCTGCTGTAAATGTGGTCACTGGCCTCAAAGGATTTGCCCCTGGCCTTCCAAGGAAGGAAATGGCAAAGTATTTCTCTCCTTTGTAGTCTTTACACGTAGCCACATCTCCGCTAAAGATCAGGCCAGCTATTTTATCTAATCTCTGACCTGTGACTACTCCTCAGCTATCCTTTTACTCATGACCTGGTCATTGTCAGTCAGGCATTTCAAAGAGAGATTTGTTCATTCCTCGGTTTCCAGCTGAAGGCAGTCAGCCAGCTCAGTTAGCTTTGTGCTTAGATAGATACAGGAGCCCCAGAGAAGCTATGCTCTCTGGTCTTCCCTTCTCCCAAATGTATATGAGGAGAACCAGGGCACTTCACACCTCCCTTTTGGTTTCTTTATCACATTCTGGCAGGGGTGTTATTTTTGGAGACAGTTTCATTATGTAGTTGAGGCTGCCCTTGAACTCAGAGTGATCCTCCTGCCTCAGCTGCTGGAGTGCTTGGATTACAAGCTTGGGTAATCATGCCTGGCTTTCTTTCTTTTTATTTTTCTTTTTTCTTTTTTTTTAGCTTTTTAAGATTCAAAATTTCACTTGGATCTTTATACTCCAGGTCTCCTTGATCTATATGATTGCCTGTAATAGCCTCCGAGTTCATCAATATACTTTGATGCTTTCCCATTCCTATGTAAGTTTACCTTTATCGCAGATACCACCATACTCGATTTCCAGCCTTTCTATATTCAGAAAGCATCAGACCAGATCTCACAATGTATGCTCCTCTCCTGTCCACTGTTTCCACTTGCGGGACTGTTACCACCACCTGGAGTCCTCCCTGTTGGTCCATGCCCAGCCCCCTGACCTGCTGAGTCCAGAAACCTGTGAAAGGAAGCTCTCCTCCTGTTGGCCCTGGAATAGGAGAGAATACCTGGGGTTCTTCAAGAAATTGAGAACAGAAGGGTTTTGGCCTAGGTGGTTTAGCTGTGACTGTCACTCAAGCAGCGACTATTTGGAGTTTCTTAGGGTCTTTTTTTTTTACGTATAAAAAGAAGTCATGTACCCAGTGTTGTAACTTTTCCTCTTAGTTGTGTATATTGAGCATTTTTCACATGAATGTTCCTGAAAAAAATACAGTTTTTCTTGTTTGCTATTTGGTATGTTGTATTGCAGTGTATTTATCTGATTCTCCTTGTGGAATATTTAGGGTATGTCCAAACTCTGACATGTGATAAATTTTCTGATTTGCATAGTACATGTGTAATTTTTCTAAATGTTAGTTTAAATGGTTTGGTTATAAAACATGAATATTTAGCTATATTTTGATAAATTTCAAACCTGGAGAACAACTGTTAAAATAGTACAGTGAATTTTATATGACCTTCATCCTGTATTCATCTATTTTATATTTATTTCATATCTGTTTTTCTGTCATATATGTATTTAATTTTATTTTTGCTAAGCTATTTGAGAGTAAGTTGTAGATAACATGATTCCTTCTAAATACTGATTGAGTACTGCTTAGTAATTAAGTCAGTAGGTGGTGAATTTGGCCCCACCTGTGGAGAGAAGCCAACCCTTTATTCCCTTCTGTCTTTGTTCCTGACAACTATGTATCTGTAATTTTGACAATTTAGGTGAAATGGAGACTTTCTTTGAAAGATATAAATTACTAAAACAGACATGAAATAGGGAAACTTCCAGGCTCAGAGACTTGGCTGATAAAAATAGATAAATAAATTTGGAGGCCGGGGATATACCTCAGTGGTTCCAGCATCTGCCTTGCAAGCTCAAGGTCCTGAGTTCAATGCCTAGTAACTACTACGTACCACAGTGCCAGGGGTGGTGACTTGCACCCATCAGCAATCAGTACCACATGCCACAGTGCTAGTTGTGGTGGCTCAAGCCTGTAATCCCAGCACTCTGGAGGCAGAGGATTGTTGAGTTTGAGGCTTGCCTGGGCTACACGGTGAGATCAGGGCCAGCCTGAACTACAAAGTGAGACCCTGTCTCAAAAAAAAAAAAAAAAACTGACAAAAGAAGTGATTGTGTGGCATTCATAACCACCAAGAAATGAAGTCAAACAGTATGAAGAAACTTTTCAAGAAAATAGAAATACATTATATCCCCATGAAGTCACGGTTGAGAGTTTAACCACAGTCCATCCTGGATTTTCCTTCAATAAGTTTTCAAGGAAATATCTGCAGTTATCCTGCACACTTTGGAAGCTACAAATATCCTCCACAACTTTTTAATTTCTTTTTTGTTTTGGGAAGTATCGGGAATTGAGCTCAAGACTTTGCTCTTAAAAGGCAGACGCAGCAGGCCGGAGATTTAGCTCATTGTTTCCGGGGCCTGCCTTGCAAGCACAAGGTCCTGAGTTTGATCCCGGGTAACCACATACAATGCTGGGCATGGTGACTCACGCCCATCAGCCATCAACACCACATACCACAGTGCCAGGCGTGGTGGCTCACACCTGTAATCTCAGCACTCCGGGGATTGCTGAGTTCCAGGATTTCTGAGTTCCAGTTTTGCCTGGGCTGCATAGTGAGCTCAGGGTCAGCCTGGACTACATAGCAAGACCCTATCTCAAAAAAAAAAAAAGGCGTGGTGGCTCATGCCTGTAATCCCAGCACTCGGGAGGCAGAGACAGGAGGATTGCTGAGTTTGAGGTTTGCCTGAGCTACATAGTGAGCTCAGAGCCAGCCTGAACTACAAAGTGAGACCCTGTCTCAAAAAAAAAGTTTGGGTTTGGCTTTTTGTTTGTTTTTTGAGGCAGGATCTCAGTAGTCACTAGGTTGTCCAGGCTGAGCCAGACTGGTGATAGCCATGCCTCTACCCTCAAAGTACTGGGACATGTGCCACCAATGTCCACCTCAGACTGGGATATGTTGCCTTTGTAAGGGTAATAATGCTTTAATACTTAGAATATTAACTTTCTAATCTCTGTGTCTTTTTTTTTTTTTTGAGATAGGATCTAACATTGTAGTTCAGGCTGACTATGAACTCACTGTGTAGCCTTGAACTCAGCAATCCTCCTGTCTCTGCCTTCCCAGAGTGCTGGGATTATAGGCATGAGCCACCACACCTGGCATTGTGGTGTGTGGTACTGGGGATTAAATTTAGGACCTTGTGCTTGCCAGGCTGACACTGGAACCACTGAGTTAAATC